>CAVMJV010000029.1:1800000-2105000 GCA_963681835.1 Meloidogyne enterolobii
AGAGAATTAAAAAGTAAATTTGAAGGAATAAATTTTAAAACACTTAATCCGAATGAACAAAATATATTGCGCGAGTTAAGCATTTATTTAATTATCACTAAAATAAAATTGTAGTATGTATGCAATACTTACATAGAGAGAATCTGAGAATAACTTAGAATTCTCATACCGATTTCCAATTGAAATCACATGAAATGTGAATATATTCATGCTCAGAGAATTCTGAATCATTATTAATCAGATAGAACATTGTACTATTTTTTTAACCAATAAAAATTATGGTTGGCTAATCCTGAGAAATATCCGTATATCTGGATTAGGTTACGGCCAACAGGACTTTTCGGACACTGATTCTGACACTGATTTATCAGCTATATTTATTACGCTTATATTGCTAATAAAATATGTCCACCCTTCTGTATATCTAGAAAATAGCTAATTTCAGACAGACGAATAAAACATTCAATAGCTTCTCATTTTTGCAATCAAAAGGTATGTTCATGCATTCATCTATTTTGAACAAAGGAAAAGCGAATTTGGACAATGAAAATTTAAATAAAAACTTTTTAAAAATAGAAGGATTTATGAATGAATTATTTACATTGTTATTCGGTGCTAGTGTAAATGAGAATTTGGTCAGTTTAAAAGATTTAATTGAGACACGTTTTATACGAATAATTTATTAATTTTTATTTTAAAAACGTAGAAACAGAAGATATTATTTTCAAATTTGCCGGAATATATTGATGAACAATGCAATTTGGAACTAGCAAGAAAATTCAATTTAAACTGGTCTTTGGGTGAAGAAGAACATGCGATGTGTATTTTATCTCGTCTTTTTATTTTTGCAACGACGTTGGAAGAGAAATTATATGAATATAAGATAAAGGTAGACTTAATTATATTTATCTAAGTGGTCTCTAAAGTTCAAAACATATATGAAAATCAAATGAATTATGATACCTACATTGGAAAATTTTTTATTTTAAAATCAAAATAAATTTATAAATTTTAGGCTATATCAAAAGTAAAAGGTCATCATGAAGTACAATCTGATAGAAAATCTATCATCAACGATTTTATAGAAAAGGCTAGAGGAGAGTAGTTATAACAACAGGCTCGTCGTTGTTTGTACGTCCCCGTCGTTGGCAATTTTCTCTCTCTTTGAGTCTTGGGGATAGTGCCCGCAACTGACTTTTCGGACCCCTCCCCCTCTAAACGTCTCTCTCTCTTTCTTCATAAAAATTATGCAACTTCTTTTGCTTTCACTTTGAAAAAAAAGGCTTAAAAAAAAGGAATAAAAAATAACTGGAAAAAAAATGTATTAACGAAAAAAAAAATATAAAAAATAAAGTAAAGAAAATTAAATATTTTCAGAACCTCTCTTCATAAATTCAACGTGTCAGGCTAACTCACGGAACGACAATTCATGGAATTACCGAATCGAAACGATCAAATCGCGTAATTACCAAATCATGGAACGACCAAAACATGGAATGAACAAAACACGGAACATTTTTAAGAATAAGAATATCATTTGCATGCTTTTCACAATTTTTTCATTTTTCTATAAAATAAAACAATATTTTTAAATATTTTATTCATAATAAACATTTTTTAAAGATTACTTTTAATAAAAATTAAGAGAATGGAGTTACAAATTTTGGGGGTAAATTTGCATAATTAGACAAACAAAGATATAATTTTGAAATTATTAAGAAATTAAGAGAAAGAAGTCATAGTTTTTAGGGGTAAATTTTCATAATTTTTGGAACAGAGTATTAGATTTCAGAATTTTATAAAAGGAGATGTTCTTTTTAGGGGTAAAATTACATATTTAAGAAAAAGAAGACAAAATTTATCATTTTTAGTTATTTTTAAGGGTGCACATGTATTTAGAGGGTGCGCGTGTGTTTTGGGTGCACGCGTGTTTCGGGTGCGTATGTGTTTCACCACCCTTATGCTTCTACAATTCTCAAGATCCATTATTCAATTATTCTGAAATTCTAACCTTTTCAAAGTCAATAGCCAAGTTCGTCATTTTCTCATCCTCTTCATCAACGAATTCTAATAGTTCGATAGGATAATATCGATCCTTCTTCCATGGTCGGTGTTCGATCACACAATGCATGTAGGGGTTGCGCAAACGAATTTTATGTCTGATATAATAATGCTGTGTAATAGTAACATTATAGGGGCATCTAAGTTTTCCATAGACACGAATTTTATTTGCACCTTGCCATGTAAGACCTCCAAATAAAAATGTCTTTTTTCTCAAGTCTTTATTTAAATAAGTTGTTCGAATTTTACGGTCCAGAAATTTGGTCAATATACGAATTCTTATTAAAGGGTTATTCATATATCTACTCAGATTAAGAGCAGAGCAGTTGAGAAAGCTTGTAAGTTCATCTATGACAAGAACCATTTTTGAGAAATAGAACTACAATTATCAATATACTTCAGTTAAAATATCTTACGATTCAGGAATGCTAGAATATTTCGTAATATCTACATAAATGGAAATTTGCATAAAATTATATGCAGCCTTAATATTATGCACCCATAACATCCTATTTTCTTTCTTTCATTTATTTTCAGCTGTTCCCTTGGGAATAAGATGTGAAAGTAGAATTTGTGGAATTTTCATGTGTTGGTAAAATATATATGTTCGCATAATATAAAGACATTAACTATTCTAGATAAAAAATGTTTGAAAAAAAATAAAATTTCAACCATAAATTTTTCAAAGGTAAAAAAAAAGACTAAAAATACTAAGATAAGTCTATTAGTGTATAGTGTGTCTATATTTATAATTTTTAAAATCGGTAAGATTGACGCAATCCATGCAAACATATAAACAAAATCTAAACGAATTTTCATCTTTAGGTATCATAATTTCTCCTACCGACCCAGAAAATATTAAATCCAAACAATCATCGCACCATTTTGAAACACCAAAATAGTAATCTAATATTTCAAAACGATTTTTTAGAACAATTTTACTTCCATAATTTCCAATCCCCTCAATAATATTTATTATTCCTTCTTCCATTTTAGATAAAAGAAAATTACGAAATAAGGAGTTAAAGGATATGCAAATTTAGAATACAGAAGATATTTTGAGTATTATGCAATATAGAAAAATAAAGTAATAAATTAAATGCTTTTAAAGGAATTTTATGCGCGAAAGCAGGATATTTTAAAGAATAATATGCAAATTTATAAAGAAAATAAGAAACAATAGGAGGGGAATGTATGACACTGGAATTTTTCAAGACAAGTAATTTATATCTTGCCTTTTACATAACAAAGAACAAATTCTTACATTTTTATTTTATAACCTCACTTTTCTAAATGTCTTCTCCTCCACCAAAACGAACTAAACTTTTTGCAATAGAAGATATACTAGATCTCCAGAGGGGTGGAGGAATCGATTATGTGCAAAAATTAGATGAGCACGTAAAAGTAACGAAAAAATTTAATCTGACCAAAGTTCAATCTAAATTTCTTATAAATAAATTACCGCCAGATCCCGAGGCTTTACTCGCAGGCATTTTTCAAAGCTGTATTGATCAGGCTATCGAAGAGGGTCGACAACAGAAAATCGAACCAGATCACTTAGGATGCACAGTGAGTAGTCAAACACTTGAAACCGATATATGGATCCCTGTGCGAGAAATTTCAAACAACACGCTTGACTCAATACTAAATCAATTCTTAAAAGTTTCCCAAAGCAGAAAACAAGATAATAACACATTATTGGGCGAGCCTTTCTCTGTGACAATCACAGTGGTAAAAAAGGAAGGGCTTATTAGAAATATATCCGGGAGTCGTAGCAAAATGCCTTCTGTTCGACATATAATTAACGCCAATAATTTAATAAAAATTCGTAATTATGATAATCACTGCTTGTTTTATGCATTAATGGCATCTTTTGTATATACAACGCGTTCATGGCCTAGATGGAAATTTTACGATTATATACATAGTAGAGGAGGCCAGAAAAATCGTTTCAAGGATGATACATCTGACTTAATGAATAATGTTGGTGCAGCTAAAGATTGTGAGAAATACGATGCAATCGAGTGGGTACCGCGTGTAGCAGAATTTTGGAATTCAAGGAATGAAGGTGGATTTAAAATTTTTATTTTCGGGGAAAATGGTCAATATAAGCCTATATTCAAGCATGGACCTGAAGATTTCAAAACCCCTATAATTCTTTATTTCAACAACGAACATTTTGACGGGGTTAGAAGGGCAAGTGATTTATTTAAAAAGTCATATTGTTTCTCCTGTGAGACTGTATATATTAGGCGTCAAAATCATTCTATTTCATGCAGGATGAGATGTATGAACTGTTCTAGAATTGGACCGAAATTTCCTTGTAAATCTAATAATAATTTTGTGAAACATTGTTCAGGTTGTGAAAAAGAATTTAACAATGAAGATTGTTACAATTATCACCTTGATTCTAAATTTTGCAACAACTCAAAAAAATGTAACAAATGCGGCGTAGTATGGAATGTTCATTTAAATACAACAGCAGGCAGAAAAGGACATGTTTGTTCCGAAAATTATTGTAATAAATGCTGCATCTTTCATGATCCAAAACGTGGGTGTTTCATAGCTCCATTAATCCAAAAGAAGAAAAAGATGTATAGAATTGTAGCATTTGACCTCGAAACTATGCAGCATAATATCGTCAATAATAAGAGATTTCACCAACCAAATTTTATAGCAGTAAAAATTACTTGCCCTTTATGTATAACAAATGAGTATAATACCGATTGCAACATTTGTGGAAAATTTAAGACTATAACTTTTTCTTTAAAACCATTTACAAAAACAAAAGTTGATAAACAAAATGTCTCATCATATCCTCTTACAGATTTTATTGATTGGATTTTAACTTCTGAGCATGACACTATAGCGTTTTCTCATTTTGGCGGAAGGTTTGATATGATCCTAGTTTTCAAGGCATTGTTTGTTCGAAAAATGAATCCAGATATGATTAAGAAGGGTAACAAATTGTATGAAATGAAGATAAAGAATCGAAAAGGATGCTCTATAATATTTCGAGATAGTTTTAATCTTATGCCTATGCCATTGGCCTCTCTAGTACCAGCATTTTCACTCAATGTCCAGGATAAGCCTTTCTTTCCGCATATGGCAAATAGACCGGAAAATTACGGAAAGCTAATTTTTCCAGAAAAGGAAGATTATTTAGTGAGAGGAATGATGCCTGAGAAACAAAAACTGTTTGAACAATGGTTTGAAATAAATAAATATACACCTTTCCAATTGGAGGAACAACTTGCAGCATACTGCACCAATGATGTTGAAATTCTTATAGGTGCATTATTGACATTTCAGACGGAATTTAAAAATATATCAAATGGGTTTGACGTTCTGCGCGAATCGATGACAATTGCTTCTGCTTGCATGAAGCATTTCCGTCTAAATCATTTAAAGCCTATGCATTTGGGAATAGTTCCGGAGCGAGGTTATGATAATGCCGACAACCAAAGTTTGTTGGCACTCAGGTTTCTCAAGTGGTATGAGGAAAAAAACAACGTAATTGTAAGAACTGCTCATTCAAAAAACGGCGAAAAGAGAATAGGATCTTATAGACTTGATGGATGGATAGAAAAAGAAAAGCTAGGAATTGAAATAAATGGATGTTGTTGGCACGGGTGCAAAAATTGTTATACGGATAAAAATTTTATACTTCCTAACGGTAAAACAGCGGAGAAACAAAGAGAATTGGATAAAAAGCGTTTGGAAATTATAAAGGGTTTAGGAGTAAAAGTTAAAGTATATTGGGAATGTGATATTAGAAAAATGCTTTCAGTTGATATAGAAATGAGAAGAAGCTTTAAAAAATACCAAGATGATGGACCAATCAATATTCGGTCAGCATTCTATGGTGGAAGGACTGGCCCCTTAAAACTTTTTCACCGTGCAGAACCAGGACAAAAAATTTCTTATTTTGATGTGACTTCTTTGTACCCATTTATAAACGTATCGACGATTTATCCCATAGGCCATCCCGAAGTGCATATATTAAATAAAGACGTTAACTGGACAAAACCCTCGGATAATATCTACAACCTTGGAATTTTAAAATTATTTGTTATTCCCCCATCAAATATTGATGTTCCTGTCTTACCTATGAAAATAGGAGAAGACCAAGATGAACGATTACTTTTCCCGTTATGTTCTACATGTGCCAAAGAGCACCCACATGGAGATGTGAAGGAAAATTATTCTTGTCCTCATAGTGATTATCAAAGAGGTTGGGTTAGCACCTGTACCTCTATTGAATTAAATGAAGCTCTTAATGAAGGATACATTGTTACCAAATTATTTAGAGTCTTGGAATTTAAAAAATATGATGATCAACTCTTCAGGCCATATATTAGTGAATTTATGGCCCAGAAAATTCACTCTTCAGGCTTCGAGAATACCATCAAAGGAAATATTGAAGAGGAAGATAAATTTATAAAAGAGTGTATGGAGATGTTTGGAATAAAAATTGAAAAGGAAAAAATGGAATTAAACAAAGGGAGAAGGACACAAGCAAAATTGTGTCTAAATAATTTATGGGGTCGATTTTCGTTGAGGAATTTTGGGTTATCTCAATGTCAAATTACAGATGATCCTTCAGACTTATGCAAATTCTTTGAAGACGATACAATTGAAATAACATCAATTGATGAACTTACCGAAAATGTGATTCTTATAGGTTTCATTAAGAAGAAGGATTTTGTTGAGGAGCATCAGTGCTCAAATGTTATAATCTCGCTCTGGACTACTTCAGCAGCGAGAATTCACCTTCTACATGCTATGCAGAAGGTAGCTAGAACTCCAGGATGTCAAATTCTTTATACTGACACTGACTCTCTAATTTTTTCTCACCCAGAAAACAACTGTCCCCTTCAAGTTGGGCCTCATTTAGGGGAATTCACCGATGAATATCCTAATTATGAAATTTTAGAATATTGTTCGGGAGGGGCAAAACAATATGGGTTAAAACTAAAGAAGAAAGAAACAGATGAATTAGAATATGTTTTAAAGCTGAGGGGAATTACACTCAACAATGATGTAGTTGATAACCAGGGATTATGCTACGAAACTTTTAAAGACCAAGTTTTAAAATTTGCAACAAATAATGATAATATACCTATTGAAATTTTTTACCCAAATTTTTTAAGACCCTCAATTATTCATGGTAGTGTTACTTCTTACCCTTTAAAAAAGATTTACAAACCTTTTGTAGGGAAAGGTATAGTCCGTCCATCTGACTTTACTGTTCTCGACTTTGGTTATGTAAATAACCGTCATCCTCGCATTTTATTTTAATATTTTTTTACATATATTTTAAATATAATTTTCTATTTTTACAAACATTTTGTAAAATTTTTTTCTTATACTTAAACTATTTTATTGTAACCATTTTATTCGATATTTTCCTTTTTTACTTTTTAATTGTTCATGCATATATTTACTTAACAAATAATAAAATTTAATTTAGTCGCAAATAAATATTATTTAAAACCATAATAAAATTAAATTCGATTTTATGATTTATAAATATTTTAATATAATTAAAACAATTCCTGAGCAATTCTAGCTCTTGATTTTTTTAAAATAGGGAATTAATGTAAAGCATTTAAATAAACCTATATTCATAAATAACCATACTTAGAGGATATCCATTTAATATCTAGATAGTGTAATTAATTCAAAATAATAATTAATTTATATATTTTAAAAATATTTAAACACATAAAATAAATAGAAAAAGCAAAATGACAAAAAATATTGTTACACCGTCAGAAAATCCTAGTATAATTGATAATTTCATGGATGATATATAATTTTTTAAATAAATGTTTATACTATAATTTATAGGTCACTAAAATGTTTGAGACAATTCACAATAAGTTCAGTTCACTTATAAAAACATTACTCGAAAATCATAAGAACTGGGAAATAGTTTAATATGTTAATGTAAAATTATTTTATAAAAAATCCCTCGAAGTAGTCTATCCCTATTTTAACTCATGAATAAATTTATATGTTGCTCAATTGTTTTGGACGTTGCTAAAATTTTCCCTTTTTTACTTGTTTGTTTGTTGCCGAATTGACCTTGATGTTCCTTGTTCCATCTCTTCTCGGTGTCAGCTTTTCCTTACAACCAGCCTATATTTACAGCTTTTTCTTCTCGAACTCTATACTTATAAACAAAAATGGTAATTAATTATCCGAACGAATATTTTGGCGCAACTGGTAAGGAGATTTAGGGTATAGATACGTTTCTGCCTATTTGGCCATTCAAATTATAAAAAATTCCCTCAAATATTCAACATGCCGTCTAAAAATGTTTTTGTTTGTGATTTTGAAAAAATGCTAAGGCAACACCAAGAATTTAAACTTGAAATTGCCAGTCAACGAAGCATCATTTCATGGCTCCAGCATGACAACAAAACAATGAGTAAACGTTTGCGAGAGCTTGAATTGGTTGTAGGCAGGGAAAGAAAATCGCGCCCTCGTCATCGAGAAGTAAACATTAAAATTTAATATATACGATACCTATTTAATTACCTTTTGGAACTGAGAAATTTTACCTAGAAAACAAGACTATGAGTATATTAATGAAAATTTTGTAATAAAAATACTTATAAATTTTGTCTTAAAATGGGAGGAATCGCCTAAGCTCATCCATCTAGTTAAAATTACAAAAATCTTCAAGGTAACTGGAACCCGTGCTGAGGATGAGGAGCAAGGGAGAATTATGCGTGCTCGAAATCAGCGGTCTGAAGAGCAGCCAGATATTGGTGTTTAACTTTAGTTTTTTCTTTTTCAATATCTTATATAATTTATAGTTTATTTGGGGGAGGTTCAGCATATTCCTATCCCTGTTCACCAAATTCCTACTCCTGTTCAGCATATTCCTATCCCAGTAGAGGATATTGATGAAAATATTATGGTTGAAGAAAATGAAGGACAAAACGTGGAAGTGGAACAAGAAACAACCGAACATGTTGAATTGATCTATGAAAATGGTACAAGTTTTATTCCTTAATTTTAGTATATTTATTTCTAAAGGTACATCCCGTCGTGTACGAGTTTATGATTTGGATGAGTGCATAGCGTGCACATCAAGAAAACCCGCTGTCATCTTTGAATGCGGACATTTAGTTTATTGTTTCCGCTGTAAACGAGCCGCATTACGTGCCGGCTTGACTAGTTGTCCTGTCTGTAAAAGAGAGGTACCGTCATTTGATTCGGTAAGAGTTAATCGCCGTTAATGATTATGATTAAACATGAATGGGAATTAAAATACATAAAATTAAAAAAAATAATTTTCCTAAATTTTCCTTTAAAAAATATAATTTCCCATCCTGGCTTGTCTCCTGACTTATCATAAAAATAACACTTTACTAATATTTTTTTTAACAATTAATAATAAGTAATTCATTTATCATTAATTTCTCTAAATAATTAACATAATTAATAATTTTTATTTAATTTGCGAATAAAATTTAAAAAATTTAATCAAAAATTTTTACTTCTACTTTAATTCAATATTTTCAAAAGGGGGTGCCGGGGGAGCATTCTTCGGACGAAAAATTTTTCTAGCATTAATAAAGGGAGCTGAGATTGTTGGTTCTAAAAAGTATTAAATAGATTAAGAAAAGGGGGTTATATACCATCTCTTTTTCCTTTATATTTAATAATTTTTCTAATTTTAAATAGAATAAGAATAGCCAGTATTGTAACAATAACCTATAATATGAAAAATTGTTGCTTTGTTTAATTTTTAATTTTTACTTGATTTAAAATAATGAAGGATTTAAACCCAAATTCAATGAACAAATAATTATTTGTAAAATTATTATTATTAAAATTAGTAGTAGTAGCATTATCGGCAGAAGAATTTATATTATTGAAAGAAATATTTTTAAAAGGATCAGTTAAATAAGTATTAAAATTATTTGAAATTTTGTTGTTTACACAAAACAATGGTTGTTTAAAACCCTTAGGTCTCATGCAGACCATATTATCATTAGGGCATGTGCAGTTAAGCACAATGACCCACGTGATAATAGTAGGTAAAACCATTTTATTTTTATTTCTTAAAATTTTACTATATATCGACAAAAATCTAATAGATTCAACGATTAAAATATATGTAGATAAAGTCATATTAAGTGTAACCTACAAATTGAACTGATCTAATTCAATATACACGAAAAAACTTATTAATATTTTAGGAAATATTAAAATTTTGGCAATTTTATTATTAGTCTTATTGATTTAATCCTACGAACTTGTTAAAGATTTTCAAATGTGAATGAATCTATTGTATTATTTAGTAAATTTTTATGTAAAAGAACTATTTTTGTTAGCTCCCTATATTATTTACAAAGTTTCTTCCAGATGTGTATTTCAATTCAAAGAGAGAACTTAAAAAAGATACTTTTTGTAATAAAAAGAACTTAAGCTATTAAATTTAAAACTTAATAAAAATTGTTTAAAAAAAGACACTAATTTACAAAAATTAATCAAAATTGGAAATTATTTTTTATTTAAGAATATAAAATTATATAATAAAATTGAATCCCAACAAAGAAAAGCAAAAATTAGTCGATTATTACAATGTTTTTCTGTCTCTTTCTTTTGGTCGAACCGGATATCTAAAAATTAATTGAATTAAATACAATAATATTCATGTGTAGAATTTGGATAATTAGTAATTTGAATAAAAAATAATGTATTTGGGGGTGGGGAATTATTGTTTCAACCCAACTCTAACATGGGGAATTAATCGAGAGGGGGAATTATTCGAGGGAGGGGAATTAATCGAGAAAATGCGGTTCCTAGTCCCAGGTTCCTAGTCAAGACTGTTCCCTGGTTCCTAGCTTTGGCTGTTCCCAGGTTCCTAGTCAAGACTGTTCCCTGGTTCCTAGCCTTGGCTGTTCCCAGGTTCCTAGTCAAGACTGTTCCCTGGTTCCTAGCCTTGGCTGTTCCCAGGTTCCTAGTCAAGACTGTTCCCTGGTTCCTAGCTTTGGCTGTTCCCAGGTTCCTAGTCAAGACTGTTCCCTGGTTCCTAGCCTTGGCTGTTCCCAGGTTCCTAGTCAAGACTGTTCCCTGGTTCCTAGTGGGGAATTATTTTTTCAACCCATCCGTAGCATGGGGAATTATTCAAGGGAGGGGAATTATTTTGGGGTGGGGAATTATTGTTTCAACCCAACTATAGCATGGGGAATTAATCGAGAAAATATGGTATAGGGATCAGATATAGATATATATATAGGATCAATATAGGCATCAGGTCAGGGTCTTTTCTTTTAGCTTAGGTGTCGAATCAGATTTAATAAAAATAAACTTAACTTTCGCGTTTTTGTTTTAGTAATAGTTTCAGTACCACCAGCATCAGCCGCTGCATAGGATTGTTGTTGTTGTTGTAAAGCAGAAAACATAACAGCACGTTGTTGGGCATCTTTTAAATTATTTGCTGCTCCAATGTTTGGGGGAGGTTGTTGGTGTTGAGCCCCGTAAAAAAGTTGCTTCATAAGTGCATCGTTGTTTTGATGTTGTTGAGAAAATTGTTGATTTTGCTGCTGATTTTTTGAAGAAGCAGATTCTTTTTTGGATTTATGCTAGAAAAAAATTTTTGAAAATTAAAATTTTTTTATGAAATTTTTATTCATTAAAAATTTTCTTTTATTCATTAAAGAAAAATCAGAATTAAAAATTCAGAATATTCCGGAAAGTTTAATTTTAAAATTCTGATGTATTAAAATTCTGAAAAAGTTGGTTTTTTAAAATTAATTGATTCTGGAAGGTTTTATTCAAATAAACATTCTTTCCGGAAAAATTCTATTCTTGCAATGCTATCTCTGTTTTTAAAGAGCACTTTTCTTTACGGAAAAACTGTGCTTTTAATGGTTTTTTATTCACTACCTGAGCAACAGACTGATGAGAAAAATGTTGTGAAGGGTTAACAATATTATTATTTCCAATACCACTCAATTTATGTTGCTGGTTATTTTGGTGATATCCATTAAGTATATGTTGTTGTTGTTGACGCTGGAATTGTTCGAGTTGTTGTTTTTGTTCTTGTTGTTGTTGGAGACCAAAAGGAATTCTGAGAAAAAATTTTTGTAAGGTATTTTTAGCCAAAATATATGATACACCCTATACTAGATACACCTCCACAAGGAGGTATCTTATAGTAAGGTCAAAATTAAACTCACTGCATTTGAAGCATCTGTTGTTGATGCTGGGCAACAATATTGGGTGTTGGAATTGGAGCTGAAGCAGTGTTTGTTATAGCAGTTGAGGCTACTGATGCAGAAGGGGGTGCAAGAGGAATTTGTTGTTGTTGTGAAGCAAAAAATCTAGCTTGGCTTGGATCCATAACTGATGGACGTGGAGATGGAAGGGCACCAGAAGGAGTAGGTAAGGAAATAAATTGAGTATTTAATGGTGGAGCATTAAATTGAATAGATGGACCAGTAGTTATTGAGGCACGCTAAAAATAAAAATACGATTATTTGAAATGAGAGTCCAAGAAAATCCAAGGATTTAAACACAGTCCAAAAATCCAAGGACCATTAGACCAGTTAAGTAACTTTGACTTGAAGAAATTAGACTACATAGTCACAGATACCGAAAATCCTCCGAATTTTGGTTAATTTTTTAATTTATTATAAAAACAACGAATTTACCTAACTAAACCTATAATGTTTATATATTATAGATAAGGTTACGTATTTTGACACAGAGTGCATCCCCCAACCTATTCAATCACAAAATAAAAACAGATTTCCCTCAGATCTGCTTACCTCTTATGTTAGATAACATTTCACTCAGAAGCCTCCCCTACTCCCACATTTCCCACTAAAATATAAAAATCCAAACTGTATATTCATTCGCAGATTTCAAAAAACAACGAGAACTACCACTAGTTCCAGGTTTATCTTCATCATCCATTTCCATATCATCACCACCCCCAGCCAATTCTTCACCATCAACATCATAAACAAAAGGATCATCACCAGCTGTAGGGGAAGGAGCATCTCTAGTAGGTGATTCGCCTAACATACATACTGAACTTTCCATTGTTTCTAATTGCTTTTTAGTCTTTTTAATTCCTTCAGCAAAACGTTCATAAGCCTAAAAGTTCGGGAAATAAAAAATTTTTTATTAGCGGGAAAAATTTTGGAAAAATTCCGTTTTATTATTTCGGAAACCGACTCAAAATCAAGGTTCGTTGAATTAAATGTGAATCGAATGACACCAAAATTATTCACTTTAAAAAACAAACATAACAGGCTAGAGACTTCCAAGCCTCTTGGTCTTGAATATTGACTCAAAAAAATTTCATTGGGCTTTTTCGGTCTTGGTCTTTGGGTGGAGTCTCTGTCTCGACATGTTTGGGCTTCTCTAAACTTACACCCTAGGATTGAACTTTATTTGGTCCTTATTTTATTTCCAGAATGGAAGAAATCTGGCCTCTTGGCCTTCTAAAATTCTCAAAGATTTCGCCTGCGGCGATGTAAAAAGCAAGAATGATGGCTTGTCATTTCAAAATTCTCAAAATTTTGGTCTGCTGACATGAGTAAAAAAAGGAAAACTTTTTCTCAACGTTTTAAAATAGAACTTTCACTTTCGATTTTTGCACTAAAAAGAAGAGTTAGAAATCGAAATTTTCGGCTCCAAAATACCAATTATTTGGATTTTGATTATACTTCATAAAGCCTTTGATATTAAATGTACTCGTGTCGAAGGCACAAAAAAATTAACCAGAAATCTAGCCTATGGAACCAAAATAATTCTCTAGTCTTGTTAGTTTTTTTTTGGCCTTGAGTCTTTGGGTCAGGTTTTGGGATCTTGGTCTTGAAAATTTAAGGTCTTGAAAGTCTCTAGTAAGAGAAACAATTGAATGTAATTTGTTTTTTTCATTCTGAACTTTTCCAAAAAAAGACCTGAACAACAAGCGCAACTGTAGGCTTCGGTTTCAATGGCGTTTGCTTTTGTATTGGTTTAGAATGAGACGAGACTGAATGTAATTCCATTCCAGAACGGCGAACGCCTGTCACACCTCTTTTTATAACACCTAAAAAATTTCAAAAATTTTCTAAAAAAATTTTTAATTTTTAAAAAACGTTGTTCTCTCAAATTATTATGCACTTCCAAAACATTTTTAGCTCTTTTTGAGTTACTCTCTCCAGTAGGTATTTTAATATGATAAATATCATGACGATCTGGAGCTATCGATAAAACTGGTTTTGTGGGGCTAAAAACATCCTCCTCTTCCGGCATTAGAATATCATCTTGAAAAATTTTTTCAAGAAAATTTTTTACAAAAAATACCATCAACATAAGCATCATTTTGGTGAACGGTACGTGCTGGAGGAGCAGGAGGAGGTGCAACCGTCTTTTTTGGTGGAGGAAGAAATTCAGGCGGGGTTCCATCACAATAATTTATATAGCTGATTATGGCTAGCTGAAATAAAAAATTATTTTCGTTTAAAATACCAAAGATGGGTCAAGCTAACCGTTACGTAAAACTCGTATTCTCTTCCGAACCTAAACTCTAACAAAGAAAACTTTGAAAATGAACCCAAAACCCGTCTTTTTTCCTCAACCTTGTCCGCCCCTGGTAATCACCCATCAACTACCCGTTGGTCTTGCTCACTTCCATATCAGTCCCATTCCCTGGCTATTTTTCCATCAACTATCCTTCGGTCTGGCTTCCTTCCACATAGTCCAATTCCCTGCTATTTTCCCCTACCCCAAAAAAATTTAAAAAAATTAACCTGATCTCCCAGTGCACTAATGCCCAATTCTTTAAGGTCATCCTTTCCTGAAAATTTTTTATAAATTAGAAATAAAAAATATATAAACCCAAATCACGTAGCAAATTGGGCTGTATTCTTTGCTTGACAAATGTAGAAGCATACTTTTTCCTCAATTTTGTAGGTAGATCACAGCATGCTTCAAAGAACTTTTCCCATTTTTTAATTTGATCTGCACCTCCTTTTTCTTCTTTACCATTTTTAACTTTTTTTGTCGAGGAGCGTTGTTTTTTGTGTTCTTTCTCAAAAACTTTAAAGACCTCAAGATGTTTAATGCTGCTACGTGGTTCCCAGGTATCTAAAAATTTTTGGCTCTTGTCCAGATTAAGCGTCCCATAAGTTTTTTTGATACAAAATGTTTGGAAAGTGGAACTAACTTCGGATGCATAAAATCGACAAGGGCCAGTTATGTTATAAATTAAAAAAAATTTTACTTGATTCATCCGAGTACCCCTCCCATTTTACTAAAAACTCTTCACGACCATTTTCAATTTTTCTTTCCAAAATGCTTTCAACAAAATACTTAAATTTAAAACATTTAGCCTTTTTAATAAAATATATAATTATTATCCTGACCTCTTCTTCTTCTTCCTCTTCAAGTTGTAAGTGTTGTGGATTGATGCGGGTCTTCTTGTTGTCTCGAGCAGCATTGTCTCCCAATTCTTCAAACTCACTATATTCGTCCATTAACTTTAAAATCTAAAAATTCGTTAGATATATAATTTAAATAGATATTTATAAATATTATGATGAAAGACATGGTTATATAAAAATATATTTATATATTTATCATTAATAAAAGATTAATAAAAAAATTTTTGTTGTTGTTAACATGTAGTCAAATGAGAAAATGTAGCAGTAAGGGAAGCGATTGTACAATCCTATAAATAGAAAAATAGTTCATAGGAAAACATTTTATTTGCAATAATTTTAATAAGTTTTATAAGTTTTTACGAAGTTATGAGAAATGCCCCATTTCCACTTTTTACTCATAAACCACTTGGGTTTAATGAAAAAATGTGTGCTAAACATTCTGCACCATAGATTTCACAAACACGAAAAGTTTTATTAAAGATAAAAAAAAAACCTAAATAACACAACCATATAAGACAGTCAATGTAATAGTAAACCAACATCACAAAAATTGACAGATTGAGTTTCCGAAGTGATCTAGAAAGCCCTAAAGATTCAAAGGAATGTTTAAATGATAACCAGTCCAAGAATCAGCTCATATTAGAATTTATCAAAATTCTAAAAAAAGGTAAAATTATTTTTTAATATGAACAGATCCTCACAAATTCATCATCCTCTCCATTAACAAGTCTAACAAATTCTGTAACAATAGCATACAACATTTGTGCATGTTTTCGTTTCCTTGAAAAAGTTGGCACCACCAATGTCAAATTTACGGAGTCCGCGCATTTTTGCAAATTATTGGAAGAAGGCGATATGTCTTTAATAAAATTGAATTTATTATAAATCGGGATCTGCATAAAATGCCAGTAAAGAAACATGAAAATTGTATAGAGCCTATTAAGGCTATAAATTGAAAAAATACTCTAAGGAAAGATTACTAAAATTATTCAAGTCTAATTCGTGTTATCTATGGAAAAAGTAAATTCGTTCAATATTCTAATAATAAATTTTAAAAATTAAAAAAATATTATTTTTCTGTTAAGTTGTGGAAAAAGAAAAGGAAAAAATAAAAATCGGAATCAATAAAATTAGAACTCATATTCGAACTCATGTCAGTACACCCACTTACACCCTGTCAAACCTCTAAAATATCGAAGAGAGCTTCCTCATTATTTTCTAGATAGGCAAAAAAATGAAAAAAGGTGTAACATATGTATAAAAAAATATTTAGATTTTCCTACCCATATAATCTTCTAAAGGATGTTCCATCCGATCACAATAAGAAACATAAGAACACCGAAAATTATGATAAGGTAATTCTGGTGTAGATAAAGGTAATAAAGCATAATCAGCAATTAAAGGTGGATTGTTAAACTTCTTTGAATTTCGGGAAAATAATGTTTTAATGTTGAAAGTAATTCTAATGTCAAGTCATTTGTTTTATTCCATCCAGTTTTCGAAGAAATAAATGAAGAACAGCCATTGGATTAGAAGAAAAGGATTTTGTGCCACCAGGACGGTCTTCCCAACCTATTTGGATCTATAAAAATTTTTTAAAAATTACTGAAAGTTTAAATATTTCCCAAGAAATATTTTAAAAATCCATTATCTATAAAAGTTTGGAAAAATTTTTTAAAAACAAATTTTAAATATGCAATCTGTTCCTGTTGTAGTAATTCCAATTTTGTAAATTATGTATCTTTATAAATAAAAAATACTTTTGAAGAAAAATGATTGAAATAATTCAAATATTGAAAAAAAAAGGTTTAAAAAATCGTTGTATCTTTTTTTGGTTTTTTAATTAAATGGAAGGATAGAAAACAAAATGTTTATGTATATATGTAATTAAAGGGGTAAATTTAAAAAAAGTTCATCTTCTTGGGAAAAAATGTCAAAAAAGCAAAAGAATTTGCATAATTTCTATGAAGAAAGAGAGAGAGACGTTTAGAGGGGGTGGAGCCAAAAAAAAAACAGTTGCAGGCACTTTCCCTAAGACTCAAAGAGAGAGAAAATTGCCAACGACGGGGACGTACAAACAACGACGAGCCTGTTGTTATAACTACTGAGGAGTATGGTTACAAGAAGCTTCTATTAATATTTTGGAAAATTTGGGTCCAAATAATGAAGTCACAATGCTTAAAAATAGAAAAATGAAAGAAAAATATTTAGGTAAAGGATTGTTTTCAACAGAAACTGCTAAACAAAAAGTAGAGCTTTTGGACGCTGAATTTATTAGTTTATTTGATATTCAATTTGGGGATATTAATGTAAATGATCAAAAACAGCAACATTTTCAACCTTATGAAATTAAGGATGTTTCTCTAATTAAGCAGGAACACAATTTGGCGAAAGAAATACAATTTTCGCCTGCACTATCCGATAAAACTCAAAGTAGCATCGCAGATATAACTTATGATAATTTACCAGGCAAATAATAAACTTATATGTATTATTTATAGGGTTTGTGGAGCGCTAAGTATTAAGCTAATAATCAAGCATGATTTTCATTTTATATGGAGCCTTCAAGTAGCACAATTTATTTAAGAACCTTTCCTTCAATAGAAATACTCCGTTACTTTAATAGAACGAAGCACATCTCAGTAAAAGGCTTAATAAATCCCAGTCTTATTTTATCATATTATATTAAGGAAATCGTTTGTTTACGCTCATTTTATAATTTTATTTATTTTATCACATTATTATTGTCTGAAATCGTCGCGCTGGTGCGTATAAATTTGATTTGATTTGATCATATAGTTTTAACTTATAGCTCTATTTCTTTTCATTACGCGATAAAGTCACTTGGTAGTAATCTACAGAATTTTAACAGAAACAATTAAATTAAGGCACTAGATTAGAATTAGTAATATAATAATACTATGAAGGATTCTTTGGAAATAAAAATTTTTAATCTTTATTTAAAATAAATTAAGTTTTAACATTGGACGAAGCATCAAATATAATCAAAACAATTTATGAATTTAGTGAATATACAAATTTCAAGGCATTAATTGATCCAGATTTTATTATTGGTTATTATGAAAAATGGCATGAAAGAGAATTAAAAAATAAATTTAAAGATGAAATTAACTTTAAAAGACTTCTACTGGACGAACAGCATTTATTGCGCGAGTTAAGTATTTGCTTATTGGTTGATTTCTTAGATAAGAAAAAGAATATCAAGTTCACATCCCAGTAAAAGGCTTAATAAATCCCAGTCTTATTTATTTTTTTAGAGATTGTTTAGCGTTCTTTTTTTAGAGATTGTTAGCGTTCTTTATAGCGGGGATTAGCGTTCTTTATAGCGGGGATTATTTTTAGAGATTGTTTAGCGTTCTTTATAGCGGGTTTATAAGTGTATTTACGTGAAATTATCTCGTTTCACCACATCTAATCTTACGCATTCACTTTTATTTCACTTTCACTTTTCGTTATAATTTTGCGTTAAAATGAAAATATTTAATAGTCAAAATCTGTATTTATGAGCTTTTATTAACGATAACAACTTAGCTATATTACTTTCTAAACACTAGAGACTCAATACCGAGTCTCACACGTCTCTATCAGGGATGAGCGCATGAGACAATCTCAAAAAACGCAAAATCCAAGATCTTTCGCTTAACTGATCTTTTCCTTAACTATTTTTGATTTTTCTTGATTTTTAAAATTTTGAGAATTTGGAAGGTTGAGATATATCTCTTCAATTTTTGTCCTCAGATTGGTTGTATTTTTGCGTTAATTTCGTCAAAAATAACGCAATGCGCTCGTTCTTGTCTTTAATAAACACTGTTTTGCTAATGTTCCGAGACTAATGAATTTCCCCAGTTCTAATGATCAACGTAGTTGATATAGAAAGGGGTGCCTGTAAAATAGTTTTACTTAAATAATCAAATATGTAATAAACTTATTTTAGACTCATACAAATAAAACCTTCGATAGCTTCTCATTTTTAAAATCAAATGGATGTTTTGTAAACTATTCTCGAGAAGGAAAAGAAAAAATTGACTTTAACAAAGATGGTTTTACTGAAAATATAGTTAGACATTTTAATTGTTTTGATAAGTTGATCTTATCAAATTTGCCCAAAATAATCGATGAACAATGCAAAATTGTATCATTTAATAATAATCAAAGTGAATTGTCTTTAGGCGAAAAAGAACATGCATTGTGTATTTTAAGCCGTCTTTTTATTTTTGCTTATTCATTAGAAGAAAAATTAAGCAAATCTAAATCTAAGGTATAATTTGAATAATTAGAGCGATATTATTCAAGGGATACAGTATATAATGGGTGAATTCGGATGGATATATGTTGCTTAAGTGTCTAATTAAATTATTTTTAAGTAAAAATAAATATTTAATTTAAAGGGAGAAAAATCTTCAACATCAGGTCATCATGAAGGCCAATCTGATAGAATGTCTATCCTCAACAATTTTATAGAAAAAGCTCGAGGAGTATGGTTACAGGAAGCTTCTATTAATATTTTGGAAAATTTGGGTCCAAATAATGAAGTCACACTGCTTAAAAATAGAAAAATGAAAGAAAAGTATTTAGGTAAAGGATTGTTTTCAACTGAAACTGCTAAACAAAAAACTGAGCTTTTGGGCGCTGAATTTATTGGTTTATTTGATATTCAATTTGGGGATATTAATGTAAAGGTGGAAAATCAAATAGATTTGGATGATTTTGACTTTGATTTTAGCGATACATCTGGCCTTGATTTTAATTTATTACAAGATTTAATCTAATTTTATTTTTACTCTAAAATCATTTAAAAAATTTTGTTGTTTTGAAAATCACTTCGGTAAAGCGAGGCCGAATTAACAATCCGAGGCGAAAATCCTCGTTTTTTGGCTATGTTTGAAGGTGTTAACTCAACTCTTGTATACTATTTCACAATATTTACAGACATTCATCTAGTTTATTCTGCTAAAATTTCATGCAAAACACAATATTAATTAGAGCCCTGACTGGGAGAGTAGCACGAGAATCGAGATCTCGAAAAATCTAGATCTCTATAACTGAGATTTTTCGTTTTGATCCGGGCTCTAATATTAATATTCTTCATTTATCTTGATTTCAATTGTATATCAAAAACATTTGTATAAAACTTTGAAAATTTTTTAATTGCATTATTTTTTAACATAATTGAATACATAAATTTTAGAATCTTCAAAAGTTCAAAATGAGAATAATTATTATTAAATTAGCTTGAATTGGATTAATATATTTGTGTTTCAATCAGGGTGTCCTTTTGCCTTATTTACAGGGCATTTGCCCTATTTTTGCAATTTCGCCCTATTTTTTCCCTATTTTCCCATTTGCCATATTTTTGCCCTATTTTTACCATCTATAAAATTTTAAAAATTCTTCTGATTTTGTAAAAAAATGGTAAAATGAAGGATTTCTGCCTTCTTGGCCCTCAAAAATCCTCAAAATTTTTGCCTGCGGCGCAAAAAATGGAAGAAATTTGGATTCTTAAGCTCCAAATTTGAAAAAATTTTCGCCTGCGGCGCTGAAAATTGGAAGAAATTCTTCGATTATGGTGCAGGGATTTGGTCGTGAATCGATAGTAAGTTTTAGAGGATATCAGGTTTGGATTTTCTGTTGTATTTGCTTTCTCAAGGGTAATTCAATTAACGGTATTCGGAGATTAAAAAGGATATCCCCGATAAAATCGATTAGTCACAAGTTGATATTTAATGATAAAGAAATTTTTAATTGAAAAGTGGCAAATTTTGATTAAAAAAATCTCTTGCGTTGCGTTTTTGCGTCGTTTTTGGCCTTGCGTTTCGTCTAACTCCGTTGTATCTTGCACAGTCCCTGATCCTGATTAGTTTAATTTAGTTTAAAATAGTGAAAAATATGTATGCATAATAAAGCTTTCTTTTTAAAATTTTGAGTATTTTTAAGGGTTTAAAACAATGCCATATTTTTTGCCCTATTTTTGACCAATTTCGCACTATTTTTGCCATATTTTTGAGTCGCTTCGCCCTATTTTGGTGTTTTGAAAAGGGACATCCTGGTTTCAATTATTGTTGTTATTTCTGGGAATGCTCTTAAAAATGTTGAAATCATCTTCATTATAAAATCACATGCATTTCACTGAAAATATTTATCAGAAGTTGCACTTTCCCTTACATCGCCCTTTAATTTAAAATAAATTTTCTTAAATATATTTTTGCCGACTAAAGCTTTGAATATATTTTTGCCGACAAAACTATTGGCCGAGTAATATTCTAAAAGGGACCCGGCATTTTGCCCTTTATTTTTCTAAAGAGATGGCCTGGCATTTTGCCCTTTATTTATGTCTAGGGAACGGATTTATATGGATTTCCATATTTTTTTCCTGGCCTAGTAGGGTCTTGAAACGTCCAAAAAACATATTTTTAGCATATGGTGATAAGGCCGTTTTTGAGTTACCAATCCATATTTTCCATATTTTTCCATATTTTAACGTTCGATCCATATTTTCCATATTTCGTCCATATTTCGTCATTTTTGTAAAATTTTGCCAAAAATTGATCAAAATTTTCAAATTTATGAAATTTTTTTGGGCAAAAAAATTTTTTGTAAAAATTTTTTGGAAAAATTTTTTCAAAAAATTTTTTTGACAAAAATTTTTGAAAAAATTTTCGACTCAAATATTATCCAAAGTTCTTTTAGAAATAAAATAATCACTATAAATTGATTTATTTGTAATATTCTGCATCAAAATTAACTTAATTAACATTTTGCTGCTTAAAAATACAGATTTTCCTTTAAAAATTTTCAGTTTTCAGGCCATATTTGATCCATATTTTGGCTTTTAGTCCATATTTCAGTCCATATTTTAAGATTTTTAGTCCATATTATATGTCCATATTATTCGATTAATAGTCCATATAAATCCGTTCCCTATTTATGTCTAATCATGTGAAAATGATTTAAAAATAAATTTTTATTTGCATTATTTTTATAAATTAAATTGAAAATATAATTTTTAATAAAGCTTTAATTGACAATTAAATAAAATAAAAATCTTTAAAGATATAAATTTTATTTCAGGGGAATGATCTTTATTTTACTATTTCGATTAATTCTCTTAAATATTCTTATTCAAAATAATGTTTTTTATTGCGTAGATGAAAATATTGGAAATAATTTTTCTGATGGTCATCATATACAAAATGAGCAAATTCATCATTTTGGGCAAAATTCAAGTATCAATCCATCTATAATGCCTGAATCATCACAAATGAATGCACAAATGCCGGATCCAAAAAGAAGTTAGTTACTAAACTTCTCAAAAATAGTGTTAAATTCCCATCGGATTTTCAAACGGCTTTTGGCAAAAGTGCTAGTATTGCTCCTGGGACAGCTCCAGTAGAGCCGGAGCTACAATTTATCTTTGATTCTATACGACGGGCTGACAATTTTTAAATTTCTAATTATATTAATTAAGAGAGAAATAGAAAGAGAAAACAACGACCACCAACGACATATATTACTGTTGATACTAAAGATTTTCAGAAACAAGTCATGAATTGTAATAATTCTTTATTAAACATTAAATTAGTAGAACTATTTGACTAGAAAAGAAAAATTTTCCAGAGATAACTAGATATTAAAAGCTACAGTTTACTTAAGAAATATTATTTTAGTTTTATCATCTGTTTAGCTATTCGGTTAACTGAAGAATTTGATGAAATAAAAAACTTAGGATGTAAAGTAGATTTTAGGATATCTACGCCAATTGAATCCACATATTTTAAGATATTTCAATCTGATATATAATTTTCATTGAACTTTTAAACTTTACAGATACCGGCTTGCCTGTTGAACAAATGCATTTACCAAACTATTTTCAACAAATTTATCAACAAAATCAGTTTAAGCAAAAACAAATGCTAAATACTACAGGTTTTGTCAACCAATCCTTAACAAATGGTGAACCATCGAGTTTTAATAATTTTGATCATCAATTTCAGCAAAATATTTACCATGATAATTACAGAGCAAGTATTGATGGAATATACAACATTCATGGTTGCTTTATTTATTAAACATAAATTCGTAAACATATTACGAATTGTAACATGGTTGACCCAGACCTTTTCCCACCTGTCCGATTTTTGGATAAACCCCTAGCATTTAGAGAAATAGAGAAAAAATTAAAGAAATCACTATATAACATGTAGATCAAACTTAAAATAGGTCTACAAAATAACTTTGCTACTAACCAAAAAGAAGTAGAGAATATTCAAAACCAAAACTCAGAACATAAATTTGATGAAGTAAATAGATTTCCAAATTTGGAAATTCAACAAATTCAAAATATGAATGAAAATTTGCATAATTATGGGCATCTTTCTATTGTTCCCAAACA
The DNA here is from genome assembly GCA_963681835.1 of Meloidogyne enterolobii. Lineage (NCBI taxonomy): Eukaryota > Metazoa > Nematoda > Chromadorea > Rhabditida > Meloidogynidae > Meloidogyne > Meloidogyne enterolobii. The sequence continues at coordinate 1,823,878 of CAVMJV010000029.1, forward strand.
CAACCAAGAATTTATCGGAGAACATAGTAAAAGCTTTAACAATTTAACCATTGAACAATTTAACCATTCCATGGAAAATCACACAAAAAATACGCACGGAAAGCAAGTAGATCTAATTGAACAAAATCAGAATAGCGTAAATACCTTTGTGAGTGAAACAAAAAACGAATTTGCAAGGCAAAAGGCAATTGTAAAGGAAACCCTTCAAGTTATTCGAACTGATTATGAGAGTCAAAAAGAGTTTCTTGAATTTTTTAAGAATCATAATAAAGCCTTGGAACAGTTAAAGAATAGATTTGAATCTAAGCAACATTCAAAATATTATTCTAAAAATTTTGGAAACAATGGAGGGATAAAACTAAATGAACAGAATAATATGAATTTGCATAATTATGGAAATCCAGTTGTTTTTGACCATCATACCCGAGAATTGATGGCAGAACGTAGTAACCATCTTAGTAATTTAGCCACAACTGAATTGCAAAAGGGAAATTATTTAGAAATTATTAAACAAAAAAATTTAAAGGATTTTCAAGACTTGGACAAAATTCATCAACTTCTTCTAATGCAAAATTTAAAAAATAAACAATTAGTTCAAAATACACCAAACAATCCGCAACACAGTTTCAAACCTAATACTCCGTCTGGAAAAACACTATTTGAAATTAATAATGAAAAAACCCAAAGTAACCCAACGTTTATTCCTCTTGTATCCCAAAATTCACAAGAAAAATACAACTCAAACATGTCAATAAATCAACAAAATGTTTTCTACACAGAAAATTCAAACACATCAATGCATCAAAACTTGGTAAAAATTCTACCAAACGAAGAACATGAAAATCAGGTTTTTGGTAAATTTGAAATTTAATTTCATTCAAAAATTTTTAAGCGATACACTGGAACTTTGGGTAAATTTAATATTTTAATTAATTAAAATATTTCTATTTAATCTGATTTAAAGACGACATTGTGAATAAAAGCAAAAGAATTATGGATTAAGACAGAGAATATAGTAATTAAATAAAATTTACTAAAAATGAACTTTAGAAGTTTAAAAAATTTTTAATTATACACATATTTTTCTTTTTATTCTTTATAGGGCTTACAAGTAAATTAACATTAAACAATATTTGTTATGTAATTTTTGATAAAATATTTTATTTTTGAATTAATGTGTCTTTTTGATTACTCTATACTGTTCAAATAAAATTTTTCTAACTTAATTTTGAACATTAGCTACGGCATTAACAGTTGATGGAGTCACAGAATTAGTGAATATACGTTTGAAAAAAGATTTAATTAAAGCAAATTCCTTTAAATAAGCCTCTCTGTAGTCAGTACTATTAATTTAATTTCTAAATTAATTTATTTAAACTCTTTAAATCTACCTATTAATAAAAAGTATTGGCGCATTTGAAGCCGAACCAAAAATATATACCGTATTTACTCAAATAATTGCCCTCTCTCAAATAATTACCCCCTATTTTTCCTACTGATTTTAAAAATATTTATTAAAAATCATATCAATTTTAATAATATGTATAACATTTACCGGCCAATATCAAGGAATAAATTGGATTAAGAGGGAAATCGAGGGAATTAAGAGATTTTTAAAAGACAATAAGAGATTAAGAAGTTTTAAAAGTATAAGCTTTATTCGTTTTAAGCCTTATTCTTTATATCTCACCAAATCCTCTTAAATACCTTAAATATTTTGTGTCTTTATATATCCAAAGACGAAAGTATTGCTGGTATAGTACTATTTTGAGGACATTTATATTAAAAGAATTAACATTATATCCTCTAACCAGGAATAACCTCTAACCAGGAATAATCAGGAATAAACTTTATATATCCCAGACAGGGTGGCCCTTTCCAAAACACTAAAATAGGGCGCAGCCACTCAAAAATAGGGCAAAAATAGGGCAAAATTGGCCAAAAATAGGGCAAAAAATAGGGCATTATTTAAAAATATTAAAAATAATTGAAATTCCAATTAAAAAGCTTTATTCGGAATTTTTTACCTAGGTTTAACTAAATGAGCAAATGGAGGGATATAGGGGGATTTTGAGCAATTATTAATGGAATTGGTTATAACAGAGTTATCTAGGGGATTTAGGAGCAAGAAAGTTATCTAAGATGGATAAGAGGTTAGAAACTTGTAGTTATCTAGGGATTTGTGAGGATTCGGTGTATTTGGGGGTAGTAGAAACATCGTGTATGTTTTACGTCCAATTTTGGTGGATTAAATGCTGTATATATTCCACTCAAGCCCTTCCAATCCCTTAATTTTACACAAAGTCTTCACAGATTCTTCCTTTTTTAGCGCCGCAGGCAAAAATTTTGAGAATTTTGTAAGGCCAAGAAGCCAGATTTCTTTGTTTTTTTGCGCCGAAGGCGAAAATTTTAGGAATTTTGGAAGGCCGTATGCCAGATTTCTTACTTTTTCTGCCATTTCATTTACGAAATTCTAAAATTGTAAAAATTTTACAAAATGGTAAAAATAGGGCAAAAATATGGCAAATGTAAAAATAGGGAAAAAATAGGGCGGAAAGGTCGAAAATAGGGCAAATGCCCTGTAAATAGGGCAAAAGGGCCACCCTGATCCCAGAACAGAAGTATTGATGTTATAATCTGTTTTGTGGAAAATATTAAGGGAATAATAAAGTTAAAACACATTTTTTATCTCAGTATTGGGTAACGTATTGTATATTCCTGTTCATATGCCTATGATAAAATAAAAATATAAAGGTCGAAATAATAATTGCCCTCTCTCAAATAATTACCCCCTCCCTATTAATTACCCCCTCCAGCGAGAGATCGAAACAATAATTACCCAGGGTAATTATTTGGGTAAATACGGTATAATACTAGAATATGTTAATATAAACCAAATTTCTTCATTTATGCCGTTTTCTATTGAAAATCCGAGTAGTAGAACTGCTACGAGTTGAAAAATAAGGCAAGAACAGATATTCACAAAAACAATAAGATATAGAGATCGATAAAGCTTTTTAATTGTTTCATGATGCAAATCTAATAAATATTATAAATAGACTAAATTAGGGTTCGGATTCGTATTTATTTTGGAAGTACAGTACTTAACATATTTTTTCCGAGACATTTTTTTCGGGCCGTACGAGTCTTTCGGGCTAAATATCTTAGGCCCGACTCGATCTTTAGGTCCGAGTCGGGCCATTTTGGCAACCCTAAATATAATAATAATTTTAGGCCGACAAACCGTACCCGTTATGAATTTTGTTAATATTCCAACGAATAAATAATTCATTAAAGTAATGATGTAAATAATTAAAGGAAACGCAGTTCGAATTTGACCGGTTGATGAAATAATTATAATGATATCCATAGGATTGCCTGGTATTTTAAAATTTCCATATTTTTCATATACTGGCAAAATAACGATGAAAATCATAAAAATATTGTACAACGTTATTAATGATATATTTACAATTATATATTTCTTTTGTTTCATGTTATTGTATCTGAAATTTGTATTTAATATTATTTTAAGTTTAAGAACTGTCAATAGACTCCTAATCAAGCTCAGGGATCAGGCTGGCATGAAATCAAATTCCAGATTTCGGGTATCAGGAATTGAGTATTAGGAATTCAGGCATTTTATCAGAAATTTTTACTTCCTTCTTTATTCTAAATACACGAACAAAAAAATATATAAACTTTCAGTTTTGGCCAAGTTTGTAAATTTGAAATTTTTCGTACGTGTACTGTAACTGTTTAGGGTTTTCTTCTATTTTTTGGTTTAATTTCTGGCACTAAAATTTCCTGATAAGTTTAATTTTTTTAATAGATCTAAATCAGGGTGACCCTTTCCAAACCACTATGATAGGGCACAGCCACTCAAAAATGTGGCAAAAATAAGGCGAAAATTGTCAAAAATAATGCAAAAAATAGGGCATTAAAGCACAATAATAAGTCGGTATTCTCCTTATCAGCGCCGCAGGCGAAAATTTGGCGGTACTACAATTGAGGATACGCACTTGAGGATATGACAAATGAGGACGACATTTGAGGACGACATTTGAGGACGACAATTGAGGATCTGACATATGAGGATTTTTGGAAGGCAATAAGCCAGATTTCTTCTTTTTTTAGCGCCGCAGGCGAAAATTTGAGAATTTTTTAATGCCAAGTGACAGATTTTTTCCGTATTTCACATTCTATTTATAAAATGGCAAAAAAATTAAAATGTTACAAAATGGTAAAAATAGGGCAAAATATAGCAAATGTTGAAAATAGGAAAAAACAAGAGCGAAAAGGTCAAAAATAGTGCAAATGCCCTATAAATAGGATATAAGGGTCACCCTGATCTAAATATGTATTAAATCTTACAATATAGGTAAAGTAACGCCTACTAAGCGATCAATGCTAATTAAAAGTAACATAAAATTCGAAGTATTGAATACAATTATTACATAAAATATATAGGTTTTGGATAACCAATTTGTAAGAAAATTAATTCCAGTTGTCGATGTTGCCAAATAAAAAAATATTACTGTATTCAACAAAATTTCAAATAAGGCGTAAAATACAAGCAAAATACTTGTATTACTCCTTAATGCTGTATATTTTTTTCTAAAAATTAAAATTTTTCCTATTTTTTATAAAAGAAAAATTTTATCCTAAAAATTACTTGTCTCATTCGCCGTCACCTAAAGTCGGAGAATTTAAGAGTTTTTTTTTGAAAATTCCTCGTCCCAACGCCATCCAAAATTCACAAATTAAAATTTTTAATCTCTTATCCCCATTAATTTATATAGGTATGTACGAGTACAACAATTTTTATTTATACCATACCTATATTTGATTGTAATATAACAAACACTTGAATTCATTATAATTGCAATTAATGAAAATAAACTTATAAGTAAAGCATTCAAAAATAATTTTATCATAAAACCTTTTTCATTATATGTAGAGTAGATTGGCTTTAAATTAAATTTTATTTTAAAAATTTTATTGGATTTAGATCTTTGTTCAGATTTTTTCTATGTCCGGTCTCTTGTTATAATAATTACACTGCGTTTCAAAATGATACCACCCCTAGTTTTTTCATGTTTTATAAATTTTCTTTGTTATTTTAATGAGATATTTTATCGGTCATACGACACTTGCAGACGAGACATGTGCAGACCAGACATTTGCAGATATTAATTTTTGAAAAAAAATTTTTTTAATCAAAAAAAATTTAAAAATCTTAAAAACCAATGTCGGGTCTGTAAATGTCATATCTGCAAGTGTCGTGACACGATTTTATCTATCGAATCTTCTTGATATATTAAATGTTTAACAAAAATAAACTTACACTATAGTAAGTTTTGTCGTCCATAATTAAATTAATTTTTTAATATAATTTTATTTTAATTAATTATAAAATTTTCGAATAAAAAATTATTAATTTAATAAAAAGAAAATTCTTAAGAAACATTTTATTATAAAATAAATTATTTATTATTAACGTAATCTTTTTATGTTTACAATTAAACACACCTGCCATTAAAATAATTTCATAAATATTTGTTTAAAGTTGTCGTGAAAAATAATTTTAAGGCGGTAATTTGTTGAGTTAATTGGCACCTGCAATTCGTCCTTTTCGACATATTAAATAATTAAATATACATTCAAGAAAATGATATTTATAATTTTAATAATAAATAACATTCTTGAGGTGGTATAAGTCTTGACGGAGGTGTATAAGTCTTGTAAAAATTTTCAATACGTGGGAGAGGGTTGTTACGGTTACCCTGTGCTACAAGGTCTTGTAAACAATTTAAGGTTTAAATGATTCTTAAATAATTAAATCTTAAATATGAAATTTATAACACTTTGTCAAATTAATTTGGACAATATTGAGGATTTTGTTTCTTTGAGTCAGTATCGTTTCTCGCCGAGAAATGGACCGAGAATTTCTGTATCAGGTTCGAGAACGAGAATGAAAAAACCGAGACCGATATTGGAAAAAAGCCGAAAATCTAGGTATCTGTTTCGTCTTTGCCAACTAGTTTTCAGATCTTCATCGATAAAGCAAAAATAAAACAAGTAGAATTGTAAATACAAAATATTCTTAATTTTTTTTGTTTTTGATTTGAAATTTTAGAATTTAAAATTAAAGTAAAAAATATATAGTATGTAGAAGAAAATAAAGAATAGATGACGAATTAATTATTTCAAAATAATTATTGTTATTAAAAATTTTTTAGTCAATAATTATTGCCCAATAAATCTGCACTTTGAATTTTTATTAGTTTTATTTGTTCAGCTTTTCAAATCATCTACCTTCAATAATTTTTATTAGTCATTCAAAATATCATCTGAAAATTTCCCAATAATGCTTTAAAAATAAGGCTATAGATAGAAGGATGAATTTTAAAAAAAATTAAATTTTGAAGTAAACAGAATTTTTTTATCAGTCATTTTTGAATTTCAAAATAGAAAAAAGGTAAAATCTGAATAAACTTTAATTTATCCCTTACTTAATTTGAAAATAAAAATGCTTAAATGATGCTTCAATTGACATTTAAAATTAATAAAAGACCTTAAGTTTCTTAATTAAAAAATGTTTTTAAAACTTTTAATTTTCCTTTTAATTATAAACAAAATTATTGCTTCTGATTCTAATAGCGGAGATAGTGGCAATGAAAATTCTAATAGTAAGCCCAGTGATGAGTTTGTCGACTCTGTTGACGTTCGAGAGGTAAATTATTACTTATTTAACCAGATAAAATTATTTTATAAACTATTCAAAAAATTCAATAAAACTTAATGTTAGATCTCATACCTTTTTATAATAAAAATAATGAAAAGATTCTTAATTTTATCCAAATTAGTGTTTTTGAGTAATTCATCCATAATCATGATCTAGTGGTTATGATCCTCTAAAATGTAAAAAAAACCTTGATATCCTTTTTATTGGCACTTTAATGTGTAAGGGCTTTCATCTAGGCATAATGGCTTAATTGAGAAAATAATATACATGACGTAATCCAAATAATAAATTTTTACAGAATGATAATGAGCAACAACCTTCCAATTCAATCGACAATCAAAATCTTCAAGACCCACAATTTATTAAAGATGATGATACAAATGCACTGTTAAATAACGAAGAGAATAATCGCATTAATGAATACACAACAGAAAAAATTAAAAAAGATGAGGAAGACCAACTAAATAATGAAGGATCTATTGTGGACAATGAATTTCCTGAAGAGGATAATGATGTAAATGGAATAAACATTAATACAACTGCAAAATATCTCAATGATGTAAATGATAATGATAACAATGAAAGTGATGGGCAAGGATGCGTGTATGAGGTTCGATTTCTTAACGAAAAATCCCCTCGCTCTTAATATCCTGATCTGCAACCTCCGAAGCTTGCTTATATGTTCAATTTACCACTGATAGCATTTATTGAAAAAAGGAACCTTATCACACACACTTACATTATTATAAGTAGAGCCCGGATTTTTATGCATTAAAAAATGCAAAATATGCACTATAATATGCATAAAAAATTGCCAAAATATGCACAAAAATATGCAAGTAAACCAAAATATACACGCATATATGCATGAAAAATACCATTTATACCTAAAAATTTTACATATTTTTAGTCAATATGATTTAAAATACATTTTTTTATTAAGATTTCTCCTATTTTAAATGTATAGTTCGACAAATTGAGCATTTTTACGGTGTTGGGCATTTTGAGATGAGGCATTTTGGTGGTGGGACATCTTGGGGTGCGACGTTTTGGGGCTGAGACATTATGGGGGTGGGCCATTTTCTGGCGAAACCAATAAACACAAAAAATTTTTTACAAAATTTGTAATTTTTACAAATTTTTTCCTAAATTTTTACTAAATTTTCACTTTTTGGCAGGATTTTAGGCAATTTTCGCAATATTTTCCCCAAAAACCTCAAAATATGCAGTAAAATATGCATTATGCAACAACGTCCGGAATATGCAAAAATATGCATTATATGCAAATAGAAACCCCCTCTAAAGTTTTCAAAACTTGCGGAAACAGTGTTTTTTGTGCATAACACATCATGAAAAGTTTGCAAAAAAAAATATGCATTTGCATAAAAATCCGGGCTCTAATTATAAGCCATTCCTAGTAAAATAGAAATTCCCTTACATTCTTAAAATTTTTATTCAAAACTAGAATAATTCAAAATAAAATTTATATTATTTAAGTAAATATTAAAATTAATTAGGATGGTGTAATTAACGATAATGGGGAGGAACGTACACCTACATCGGATGAACAAAAACAAATTGAGGAATATCTTCAAGAAATGCGTGAATTTGAAGAGCAAATGGTCAAAGACAGTGCTAATTTTATGAGAAATTTAGCACAATTTGTAATGAGTCAATTCGAAAACATTTTTGGGTAAAGTTTAAAACTTTATTCTGCATTATATAATTAAGTAGAAATCAAATTATATATAATATATTAACAGCCCTTCCTTAATAATTTTAACCCTCCGGAAGCGCAGATAGCTAAATAAATAATGGGCCTAGCAAAAACAAAGAATAGAGGCATGACATCTTGTATAACTAACATCAATATCCTAAGTGACACAAGCCCATATTCAAATAGGTTCTTTGCATTTCGGAAATATAAAACTTCTTTCAAGATCGGTTATCAATCAATTTTCGGTCATATTTTTAGTTCTGCAGAACATTCTAAACAAATATAGTATCATAAATATAGTCAAAATTTATAATCTTAAACATAATTTATAACCCCAAGTTCTTCCGTCTCTTCTCTATCAAGGAACAATAATAATTTGTTGGAGAAAAAACCTGTAGAAGCACCAACACCTCCTTGTTTATGCAAAAAATGTGACAGTATGGCATTTATACACAACAAGCAAAACAAATATTTTAAAAATTTTGCTAATTAATTAACAAAAATATGAAAAATAATCACAGATTGTTTATCTCTTTCTTGAGATTTTCGAATTATTTAATCCATTTTTATATAAATTTTTAAATTCATTTTCTCTTGAGCTGATTAAATTAAATTTTAATGTTTGGACTAGTGTTGTACCCCGTACCCCGTTCCCGAACGATTTTTTCACGATTCTCCCCGACCCGAACCCTGCCCCGAAAAAAAGTGAAAACCCCGTTCCCCGGCCCAAAAAGTTTCGGGGTTATCAGGGTTTTATACCCCTAAAAATGTCATTTTTTAGAGAAATTAATGAAGAAAATTTTAAAAATTTCCACCCATTTTACTTTGCTTTTATTATTTTTGAAAGAAAAATGAATGAAATATCATAATTTTCTTTAATTCTTTATTAAGAGACTTGTGGTTGAGTGGCTTAGTCGTTGGTTTTAGCCGATATTTCATTAATATAGGGTTGGGTTCGGATCCATATAAGGAGAACGCTTTTGTTTTTATATTTCTTTACAAAAACAAATTATTAACGTTTAAATTGTAATTTCAAAATATTAATTTTATTTTTAACTGATATCCCTTGAACCACCCTTAATCCTTCAAACCCCATGTATCACCAGCAGTGCTGGGTATTTGCCATTTGTTGGCTCCGGCTCCGGGCTCCGGGGTTTCAAATTCTTGGCTCCGGCTCCGGCTCCGGCTCCGGGCTCCGGGGTTTCAAAATCTTGGCTCCGGCTCCGGCTCCGGGCTCCGGCCTTTTAAAATCTTGGCTCCGGCTCCAGCTCCGGCTCCGGAGCCGGCGATTTTCGGAGCCGCTCCATGTTGGCTCCGGGCTCCGGGTGGAAAATCAATGAATTATTTTTCATTGGGGATTTGGGTAGATAAAGGGGGATATCGAGTGATATAAGAGGATTAAGAGGGTTATCAATGGATTAAGCGGGATTTGTGTGGATTATCTTGTGATTTAGGTAGATTAAGGGCGATATCGGGGGGATTAAGGGGATCTGGATCTAAAAATCTTCTTTTTTTGCGCCGCAGGCGAAAATTTTGAAAAATTTGGACGATCGTTAAGCCAAAAATCTTCCTTTTTTGCGCCGCAGGCGAAAATTTTGATAATTTTGGAAGATCCTTAAGCCAAAAATCATCCTATTTCAACGCCGCAGGCGAAAATTTTAAAAATTTTGACACCCTAAAGACTAAAATTAATCAATTCGAAAAATTTATCAAGCTTCATTTAATAAAAAATGATTATAATAATTTATTGTTGAAAGAAAAATAAATCCTAAGTCTTTCATTACGTTCGGGTTCGAACCTAATACCTAGATAAGTCCTCTAAAATATGAACCCAACACACTATCCAGTCAACCACGCATCTTTCTTAAAGGAAATGAAAGAAAATTATTTTTACCCGTCTCAATTTTTTCTTCCTTTTCTTTTCACGCCTACCATCTTTGCTTACTTCTTTTTCTCTAACCCATCTTTAGGGGTGTATAGCCGGAGCCATGGGGAATTGGAAAACCTTGGCTCCGGCTCCGGGCTCCGGGGTTTGAAATTCTTGGCTCCGGCTCCAGCTCCGGCTCCGGGGTTTCCAAAATCTTAGCTCCGGCTCCGGCTCCGGCTCCGCCGGAGCCGGCTCCGGAGCTAGCTCCCGGAGCCATACCCAGCACTGATCACCAGTTTTCAACCATAACAGTTGGAAAACTATCGCGGTCCTGTTGACGGGAATCAGAGATATAAAGGGCTTTGTAGGATATCGAAGAATTAAGGAGTTATAAAGGGATTTAAAGGGATATAAGGTTTAGATTAAAATGGATTTGAAAGGATTACGTGAATTTAACGGAATTAACAAGGATTTCGTGGGAGATTTAAGGATTAATCCAAAATATCTCCTGATATCTCCTGATATCCGTCCAAATACCCTTATCCGCAATATTCAATATCCTTATAAATCACTAATATCCCTTGAACCAACAAAAATCACTCCAGATCACCTTGTATCCCTAGATATACCATTTAATCCCTAAAAATCCCACTTAATCCCTCCAGATCCACTTATATCCCAAGTTATACACTTTAATCCCTTCAAATCCCCTCTAATTTCTTCAAATCCTACTTAATTTTTGAATAAATCAACGAAAATATATCGATTTCTAATTATTTTTGAGCATTTTTTTCTCAAAAAATTTTTCCACTAAACCCCCGTACCCCGACCCGAACCCCGGCCATATTTTGCTCCCCCGACCCGAACCCCGCCCCGAAACAATTGGAAAACCCCGTACCCCGACATACCCGCCCCCGAGCGTTCGGGGTACAACCCTAGTTTGGACTAGGGTTCATGCGACCGGTTATTAACATGTACCCTCGGTTTTCGGTTTTGACCGGTTTACACTCCCGGTTTCGGTTTTCAATTTGCCATCCAGAATATCCAATTCATAATTTATCCAATTATTATGACTCAATGAAATATTCTACAGATCAGGCACCAAAAATTTTGTTATTTAAAGCGGCAGGTGAAAATTTTGAGAATTCAATTTAAAAATTAAATAGGGTCGGGCATTTAAATTGGCTAGAAGATTCTCTTATTCTCCTTGTTAAAATTTATATCTTCTTTGACATGAGAATAATTTTTTGTTTGAGAATAATTTAATTATTATTTTACAAGTTACGCTATTAGATTTACGTTTTTATCTACAATCGTTCCCTAATTCCCTATTATGTTCTTTTTTATATTTTGACTTTAAATTTAGAAATAACCAAAAAATTGCTAAATGTTTTATACATACTAAAATAATCTTTAAAAATCTCAATGTTTGTCAAGAAAGGAGTAAAGAAAAATAAATAATATTTACATAAAGAATAATATGTACATAACTAATAAAGTATTCTAATGACCGGCTCTTTCTATATTCTTGTTTATTTTAAAAAATTTCAGAAAAATTTCAGAAATCTGTGATCTATAATAATTTGAAGGATCCCAAATAATATAAACAAGAGAATTAGTGAGCATCTGGTCATACTACAGCTAAATTAATACAAAGGTGGACAGAAGAAATATGTAGAGCAATATGCTCTCGTTTTACTTTCTTTTAGCTCTTTGAATGAACTCATTCTCAATGACCTTTAGTTGGGCTTTCACCTCGTTTTTTGCTTGGGCTTAAACTTGTTCGTGAACTTTTTTCTTTTTTATGTTCATGATGAGTCCCGCTCTCTTTTTGAGAACCGCTCCCTTGATCATGAAGGCGTTTTTCTATTATTTTCAAATAATTTTATTTGATAAATAAACTTACTACCAATAATCGGGGTAGATACTTTTCCCCTTTTGACTACATATGTTCCCTGATTCGACTTTTGTTTTTCGAGAAATTCCAAATAAGGCATTTCACCGTATAGTTTAACAAGGAACAAACGGGCAACACCTTCCATGTTCATCGTTTTTTTATCATTCAAATTTAAACAAATTTCAATTGGAACCTTCTTTGTCGATTCTGCTTTACTGGAACTGGATTCTCCAGTTTCTTTTTCGACGATTTCTTCAGTTTTTTCTAATTTGCCTTCTACATATTCAGTTCGGCATGCCTAAAATATTACTTTAGTTAAGGAAAGGTCAGAATTAAAGATCGGTCAAATTAATTAAGTTTAGTAATTGTTGCAATAGAATTGCCTTATGTATATTTAAGATACAAAATCAAGGGTTGTTAAAAATTAAATATAGTAACCTTGAAAGTTTTAAGAACAAAAGCAATCTTTTCCTCTATACTGAACATGTTTCTTATTTTCTTATCAAGAAGATTTTTAACTTTAAACTCTCTTTCTTTTTTTAATTTAAAGTCTTCGACATCTCCAAATGTAATATGCTCAACTGGCAAATCTAATTGCATTTCTTCCATTTTTTCTTCCTTAGCAACTTTTGTCTCCTCTTTAATTACTTTTTCCTTTAGTGACTTTACTTCAGAAGAATCTTCATTAACTTTAATCGTCATCCACATTGCTTTTATTGCATCACTTCCATGATCTGCTTCAAATTCGTTTAAATTTTTGTGGTCAATTCCAAAAGCGTAGGTTACTGATTCTGTCCATGCATTGTCTGTGTTAGTCTGTAAAACATTGAAATTGAATTACCGAACCAAATACTTTAAAATTCTATCACCTCTTTCGCATCATTATAGCCAAATATCACCAATTCTCCTTCACCCATGAGAGTTTTGAGTTTATTTTCGAACTCAGCTTTTTCTTCTTTTCCTACCTTCTTATTTGCTAGGCCTTCTTCAATTAATTCTCTTTTTGCTGCATCTTCAAATTCTTCATCTGGATCAACATACCCTCCTGGAGTAGTGATTCTTCTATCTATAAGAATAGTCTTTTAATAACCTAACTTTTTTATGAAAAATATAGGTATATTATACCTTCTGGTCTCTCATACTTCCCATTCATAACGCCAAGAAATGAAAATTCATCATTTATGCTTTTTGAGTATAAAATTGCTCCAACTCCTTTACTTGGTCCCCATTGATACAATTCTCCACGTGTAATAAAACCAGTACGTGTAATTGGGTTGATTGGATAACCATTTTCATCCAACTCGTATTTTCTAATAATTATTTTGGAATTTTTTATTATTTAATTTTGAATCGTGATTACTACAATTATACAAAAATGAATGATATAAATTATAGGGGTTGCAACGGTAATTCCCTGGTCTTCTTTCCATGATAATGCTACCGGATCAAGAAGTGAACTATGGTGGGTTCAGAGCTAGTATCCTGGTTTTAATGTCATTTGGTTCTATAACAATAAGAATTTTCAAACCCATAAAATGAGCAACGATCAAGTATTCGCTTCTCATTTTTGTCATAATCATGATGAATAATCAAATCCTTTTCACTATCTGTGTGCCATAATCCACTATATAATTTAACATCCTCGTGATCAGGTTTAATCCAACTGCTTGCTGGCAAATGTCCCCTTTTCAAATGCAGACCTACAACCACATTTGGTTTGTATGGTCTATAGAATCCAGCTAAAAATTAACTTATTATTAGAAATTACAGATGGGTAGTTTAGTTTGTTGATTATTTGCTCAAAGTTTATTAAGAATTTTTTTAGGACTAAAATTAAAAATATAAACATAAGAAGATATTTCTAAACAATTCCTCCTTTATTTACCTTCACACTAATTAATCTCATAAATACATAGATTATTTCAAGACATTAGAATTTTAAATTTAATAAAATAATTTAATCATCTAATATTCAAAATAGTAAGATAAATAAAACATACAAACATCAATTTTACAAATTCCATCTTCGTTAATTATAATACAACCACGTTGGACATCTTGACCGGGATCCATATCCATCTTTAAAGCCACTTTTTCCTTCAATTCCTTTAAAATTTTATCAACATCTTCATCTTTCGAAATTGGATATCCTTCCTTTTTTAATATTTCTAAAACTTCCTCTCGTTCTGACACTTTATCTATATTTTTCAATAAATTTTTAGCTTTATTTTTTTCATCCTTTAGATCATTAGATTTTTTCTTAAAGTCTTTTAAGTGTGGCTTTTCAGCATGTATTTTTTCAATATGGTTATCAGGACCCAATTTTTTGTAATCCTCATAGGCCTCCTCACTCATAATTTCTTTTAGCCATCCATTCTGAATTTCCAAGACTCTATTAAATTCCTCATCAGTAACGGTAGCTCTTGGATAGATTGCCGCTTAAATCATTAATATAAAATACTAATTATTATTATACATAAAAACGAATAAAAGCGAATTTTTAATTTATTTATAAAAGAATACATATTAGTTATAAAATAAATTTAAAAAATTTGTTAAAACCCTACATTTGTAGATTCCAGCATATTGACGAGGCAGCGGTAACTGAAATTTCGGATCGTAAAGCTTTCTCTTGCACCCACCATCATTTGGTTCCAGATATACGTTTAAATTTCCTGGCAGACCCCGAGATGATTGCTCAGGTGCCTCGCCTTTATCCATTGCTTCTCCCAATGCAATAAGCAAAGTAAATGCGCCTAAAACGAGTAGGCGCATTTTCTAGATTTTGTTTTTTAGTCTAAAATTGAAATTATCTTTATATTATTTAAATGATTAAAAATATTTATTATAATTAAAATTTTGATAAATCAATCTTTCTATATTCTTCAGAATAATATGGGCTGTTATTTTTAGTAGAAAACAAGGAAGATAAATAAATGAGAGATATAATAGCTTCGGGATAATATGATAGTTAAAACTATCAGAAATTTTGGTGAGAAAATTTCAAAATATATTCCGATATGAGGTTATGAAATTTAGAAATTTAAAACATTCAAAGAAAAGCTAAAGTAAAGAGAGCCCGCTGACTACGCATATATGTATGACTCTAGCCTATAGAATATAATGATGGAAAAGAATAATTTGCTTAATTAAAAAGGCTAATTATTATTTAATATTTTTATAAATTATTATTATAGACTAAATAAATAAAAAAAGGATTTTAAAAATGATTAAATCGAGAGAAATTCTCAGTATTTATTTACCGATTTTACGCATCGCAACTCTTAATGACTCCGCCCATAGTAAGATCAAGAGAAAGATTGATTAATAAAATAGGAGGGTTAATTATTAAAGAGAAGGATTAAAGAGAAGGATTAATTGTTTAAATTTGCCAAGATTCAGTCAGTCCCATAATCTCCCCTCTCCCCAATAGACGCTTCCATCTTCTATTAAGAATTTTTTAAAATTAATTCTAATAGAATTATGAAGAAAATATAAAATAAAAAAGTTATTTAATTTAAAACATGATGAAAGTAAAAAATTTGTTTATTATGAAATATAATTTCTAATTTTATTAAAAAAACTTATTTTTGTTGGTTTTTCATGCCTATTTTCAATATTTTAAACAAGAGCTTGTCGAATACACTTTAGAATCGCCTGTTGATTTTTCTCTAATTAAGAAATAGAATATTTTGTAGTTTGTATATTTATTATAGTTTAATAATTTTAAACGCTTGCACTTTGTCACCCGCTTCTTTCTTAATAAAAAAATAAAATACAAAAAAGCTTGACAAAAATTTTTAAAGCTCTGCTGACAAGCAAAGTGCATTATTAAATTTTGTCAAGCTTTTTTGTATTTTATTTTTTTATTAAGAAAGAAGCGGGTGACAAAGTGCAAGCGTTTAAAATTATTAAACTATAATAAATATACAAACTACAAACTATTCCATTTCTTAATTAGAGAAAAATCAACAGGCGATTCGAGTGTGTATTCGACAAGCTCTTGTTTGAAATATTTGTTGGAAAATAATTTCCCAACAATTATTTAAAGATTAAAAATTAATTTTAAAAGAATAAAAAATTTATTTAAAATTTTAAAACTCTAAATTTATAAAACTGAGAATTTAAGTTTACAATTTTAACTCTACAAATGACTTTGCAATTAACTATACAATTAACTTAGCAATCTGGGAAGAGCTCTAGAAGTTTACAATTTTATTAAACAATTACAAAGAACATTACAAAAACTCTTACACAAAAACTGGAAGAATCTTAAAACTCTGATTATACCCTAAAATCCCAACATTTAAATAGAGGAAAAAATGGAGGGTTTTAACATAAAAATAGAAAAAAATTTACAAAGTGAAATGAATAATGGGAAGAATTAGAAAGAAGTGAGCGTATTTGATTACGCATGATTAAAAATAGAAATTTAAAGAATAAAAATATTTCAACAAAAGCGACAATGAACAAAAGGTTAAAAAAATATAATACAAAAGTCGGATTTCGCGACAATATTGAAAATACGCATGAAAAACCAACAAAAATAAGTTTTTTAAATAAAATTAGTAATTACATTTTATAATAAATAAATTTTTTACTTTCATCTTGTTTTAAGTTAAATAATTTTTTTATTTTATATTTTCTTCATAATTCTAATAGAATTATTTTATAAATTTTCTTGAAGATGGAAGCTTCTAGTGGGGAGAGGGTAGATTATGTGACAGGAATTTATTTAAAATCTTTGTTTAAATTAAACCTTTGTTGGGACCTTTGTTTAAAAAATTAAAAATTAATACACAAAGAGGCAAGCAAATCCACATGTCAATATTTTATAATGCCCTTCACCTCTCAGTCAATAATTTTTAAAAAATCTAAAATTTGTAAATAAGTTTTAAGACTCGCAACTCAACAAAGCTTATTCAGGAAATGACCATTTTTGGTTGAGAAATTGTAAAAATATTATTCAACTTTTCATGGAAGCTTTATAAATTCATCTGACTTGTTACATCGTTATAATTTTTGAATCCCTGATACTGACCTCCATAATGTTTCAATTTAATTAAAATATGTGAGAGAAGTAAAGTTTAACCCTTGGCACTTTATTGCAACACGCCTAACCACGTACCAGAGGTTGGTCGGAATTTCGATTTCGAAGTTCCGACGTTTTTTCCCTCCCGATTTCCCATTTAAGAAATATTGGAAAATTTTCCGATTTTTGATAATTTTGAAGCAAAAACAGTAGTTCCGATTTCCGGCACCTTCGTCAATTCCGACAAACCTCTGCCATCTAGAAATGCTCTACATATTAAGCTAGCGATATCGGATTTAAAATTTTTCTATTAATAAATGATTTAAATGATTTTTCTATTAATAATATGTATATAAATTTTTAAAATATAAATACTTAAAATTAAATTTCTTGTTTAAAATTTTATTTTTAATTATATAATATTTAATAAAAATGTTTATTTAATTTTAACAAATAATTTTATTGCACTATAAAGTCATAAGGATAAAAAATTTTATCAAAACAAATTTAAATTTAATTATAAATAGAAAATATTAAGTTTAAATTAAATTATTATTTTCAAATAAAAAGGTATCAACTGTACTTTTTAATTTTTTTAATTGTTCAAATTAAAGATTAAATTAATAAAATAACTTATTGTTAGAGGAAAATATCGTGTCAGTCCGACTAGCTCGTTTTTATCAAATTCAAAACTGACTGAATTATTAGTTTATGACACAATAATTAAATGATTTTTAAAAATTATATTAAAAGTATGTAAGGTTGTTTTGTTTGGGTTTCCCGTAAAGCAGAAAAAATAAAAGATTTTATTAAATAATTATACTTTATAAAACGAGTATTTGTAACTATTTTTATTAAATGTTAAAATTTTTGAAAAATTATTCAAAACTGTTCTTTTATACTAATTTTGTTAATTCAAATTTTGACATTGCCTAACAAGACGATTTCAATTCTGTAAATATACAGACGGGTCTAAACTCACTTATTAAAGTCTCAATCACGAGCCGAATTCTGTTGTATACTAAATTTAAATTGTTTCGTTAATTATCGTTTACCTAAAAATGTGGAGTTCCAATTAAATGAATCTTTAAATAAAAATAATTTCCGATGGCTAGCCTTTATTATTAAAAGAATTAACAATTTTCGCTTAATATTTTTTCTATTTTTTTAAATTAAACTTCCTTTTTTAATTTTTTATTCTTTTATTTAATTTACATTTTTATATTCTTTGACACTTACATTTTATTAAGATATAGAAAATCTTTCACGGAAACAGCATAATACAATGGCAAAAATTCTTTAAAATTATTCATTTTGCATTATTTATAGTTTTAATTCTGCGGAAAAATATTTTTAGAAATTATTTGGATATTATTAGAAAATAAATTTAAACTAAAATTTGTTTAAAATGAAATTTTAACAAAATTTTTGAACCAAATAATTTAATTAGGTAACTAAATTTAATTGGCTAAATTTAAACATACAATTTAAATTAATATTTTCAATAAATTATAATTTTTTGATTCTAAACAAGCTTGAAAATATTTTAAGGTGTTTAAAAATTAGAGCTCGGACCCGGGCCGGGCCCGGGACCGGGTTTTCCGGGCCCGGTAGCCCCGAACCGGGTATTTTTGAGAAAATCCGGTTTTTCGGGGTTTCCGGGTTTTCGGGGTTTTAGCCCGGAAAACCCGGCCCGGGTCTTGTTCTAAAAACCCGGGCCCGGCCCGGGTCCAATTTTGAGTAAATTTTAAATAAAATTCCGACTTTTTGGCCAAATCTATTGCCCTAAACATCCTAAATTCTCAAAATTTTCGCCTGCGGCGCCAAAAAAGGGAAATGTTGGCAAGGGAGTTTGGGATTCAAGGGGAGAGCAATAGTCCGTATGAGGATGGACTATCCACGCACTGCTCTCCGAGCCAAGCCACAAAAGGTTGAAAGGAAAGAGAGGAGGGATCAACAGTCGACTGTCACAATGAAAACAATAAACAACAAAAAATAAATTTATTTCAGCCAAAATATAAGCGCACAAATATTATAGTTTAAATGGAGGAGGGTAACAAGAGCAGGGAATAGTTTAAAGAACTAATGAATAAATTCTCTCAAAAAGAGGGATTTAAATAAAGGCTGGCAGGTCTAGCTGGGTGGGGCTTATTCCGACCAGCCAGCTGGAAAAAAGAGGCGGAGCTTAAAAAATGTGTGAAAAAATAGAGAAAGGGGAGGAACACGAACAAAGATTAAATTAAACAATTGGAGTAATAAAACGGGGGAAACTTGAGTATACTTGAGTATAATAAGAAATTAAAATAAATTGAATGAAAGTCGCCTTTGGCGACATACCCCCGCCAAAAAGGTCGACTATTCCGTCGACTGTTCTTATCTTCCTTCTCTTCTCAATTCTTCTTTCCAACATCCTTTTCTTCATTATTCTGGGCAACAATAGCACTCTTAAAGCTGGGACGGGTGAGGAGCACTTCTTCCAGTTGACGTGCATTTTTGAAGGCAGCGGAGTATCCGGTTATTAAAGCATTTGAAGTTGGAGAGAGAGAGTTACGACGACGGCGATTATTATAAACTTTAAGAGTGTTGCTGTTCCATTCTGTTGATTGAGATGGCTCAGGTTGAGATGGTTCAATGTTGTTGCTGCGTTGCTGCTCCTTTGGAGTGGTGTCCGCAAGAATTCTATTGCTTTTTCGAATAAACGCTTTTACTTCTTCAGGGTTCCAGGTGCGGTGAGGTTTTGGCTTTTCCTTCTTTTTAGCTTCGTAAATGTCCTTTACTAACTTCCACGTATGAGGGTGAGCAAGGTGGGAAGTTTGTGTTGGATTGCGCTGCTTTTGACCGTCAAGAAGACGTAATTGGCTGACCATATTTGTAACTCTACGCGACATCATATTACGCCAATCTGCCATACGTAGAGGCCGCTCAAATTCCATTTCTTTTAACTTTTCTTTTGTCAATTGGTCCCCAATGTAATCCAAAGAGTCAGGGTCAAGCATGGCGTCATAGCTATAAGTTTTATCAATCGGACGCTCACCAAGTTCACGTTCAAAGGCTGCCTTTTTCTTCTCTGTTGTTTCTTTTTGCTCTGCTGATTGTACATATTTCGAGACCATCTGTTGAAAAGCAGAGGGCACCTTCTTTCCTGGTCCCTTGATGTTTAACTGTTGTTTTGCCAATTTCCGCGCGTTGTTTTTTAAGTCCTCAGCTTTCTTATTTGCAACAAAAACTTGGCCAAATGCAGGTCGGGGCAAGTCATGAGTTAACTTTGTTGGTATATCGATTCCCCACTGACGCGGATCTGGTGCGGGAAGAGTTTTGTGTGGAATGATAGGTGTTATTGGTCGCTCTGGTGACGAAAATGTGGATGTCTTTGATGAGGATGTATTAGAAGATGGTGGAAGAGTAACTGCTGTAGTAGTTGTTGTTTTTGATGTACCGACTCCAAACTGTCCACTAACAGTAAGTTTCTTAATTAAGGCAGTTTTAGCACGTCGTACTGCTTGTTTATCGGCGAAGCCCAGTTGTTTGATCCAAGTCTTTCTACGAAACCCGTCGTTAAAATATGGGCAGATGATGTCTCCAGGTTTATGTCCAATTGGGTCCCTGTTTTTAAAGTCACACACCAAACAGACAGAAGGTATTGGAGTCATAAATTTAGCTTTTAATTTATTTCTCTCTTTTTCTGAGAGATATGGAATATTTGCCTGTGCCATAAAAAAGTGATTAGTTTTGTAAATGATTTGTGAAGTTGGACATGAGTAATTAAAAATAGGAGGAGCCAAAATTTTAAATGGTTTAAGCGCGAGAAGTTCATTTTGCACGGCGTGAGGCATAGCAAGGCCAAGCCAAAGACATAAAATTGTAATGAAAAAAGTCAATTGAACTGGAGATGTGTTGGCACGTGTGTAAGCCATTCTCTCCTTGTAAGTGGGTGGGCCTTTCTTAGCAAAAGTTGAACATAAACATCGATGGCCAAAATTTTCTTTTGTTTTGTATAACTGTTTATCTTTATAAAATCCTTCTCCCTGCAATGGGCAAAAATCAGTCAGAGAAGAAGAAAACACATGTGGGCATAGAACAGAGTGTGGGCGTGCATAATCATTTCGTAAAGAGTTGGCCAAGCATTCGCGATTAGATGTCCCAGTTGAATTAGGCTGCTTGCGTATAGTCGGCTGTCCAGGACGATTAGTCGCCGGAGAAAAAATACTTTGTGAGAGTTTAGTCGACTGTTTACTATTTACTGAAGGACAATTCGTCGACTTTGTGTATCTGTTGGATGTGTACGTCTGTTGCTTATCCTTCGCTGAACAAAAATTAGTCGACTGTCGCTTATCCTTCGCTGAACAAAAATTAGTCGACTGTCGCTTATCCTTCGCTGAACAAAAATTAGTCGACTGTCGCTTATCCTTCGCTGAACAAAAATTAGTCGACTGTCGCTTATTATTCGCTGGACAAAAATTAGTCGACTGTTGCTTACTCTTCGCAGGACAAAAATTAGTCGACTGTTGCCTAGCATTTCCCTTTTTATTAAATGCTGATTTTAAGTGAGAAGGAACACCAAACGGTTGAATAGAGATGTTCGAACGGCGATTACCTCCTCGATAAGGAGGAGTATTTTTTATATAAAGAGGAGCATTTGAGTATGAGTGGATCTGCCCTTGATTGAAGCCTCCATTACTAAATCCAGATTCTTTCATTATGATTACTGGAGATACGGGTATGGTTGGGTATTGACGAAGTTGTTCAGAGCTCCCGTGTGTGTCTTGCGTTGGCGACGGAGTCGAATGATCAGAAGGTTGACTGCGTCCCCAATTATCAGGCGGTGGTTTCGAGTCTGGTGGTTGCGAAATATTGCTTTCCCCGCTGTCATCACAATTGATATCCAAGTAAGAAAAATCTTTCAAATCATTTTCTATTTGCTCGGTAAGGATCCAATGAAGCCGTTCTGGCGGCACAAACTCGTAGTGGCGGTATCCTTGTCTCCAACACGCTTTACCACGGTTTCTTCGGAGTGACTTTTTACTGCTCCCCCGGTAGCCGTGTCTTGTGGTTTCATTCTCCAACGGGTTACCAAACATGATACATTTCATATTGGGTTGGTTGAGTGTGACACCTTGACTCGACTAGTATTGTTCTACAGTGACGTTTGGCATGATGAGTTTTTCATTGGCTGGGAGTTGGCTAAATCCAGAAAGGCCAACCGGGCGTCTCAGAGTCGACTTGGCAGTAAACATTTCAAGACTGGCTTTCTTGCCTTCGATTGTTTTGGCGATTGAGACCCCAGCATCAAAACGTATCTTCTCATCTAAGTTCCAACCAGGGTGGTGAATGTCGAGCCAATGATCCAATTGACGTGGTTTCAATTCAGCGGGTAGACGGTGCAACATATTGATCAAAATTATTTTTTTAAAAGTTTTAGAATGAATGAAGATGTGCCGACGGCGTAACATATATATAGGCCTGAAGGTGCGTTGCCAAGTTGTAAAATTATTGTTTGTGTTGAAAGTGGGCGGAGCCAAAATTCTGTTGAAAATGGGTGGAGCCAAAGTTTTTGAGTGGGTGGGTGTGTCCTTCATGTATAATAGTCGAGGCTCGGGACAAAATGTCAAAATGGTCGAGACTCGAGACTCGAGGTCGCCAACTCGAGACTCGAGACAAAAGGTCGGGGCTCGAGACTCGAGACCATGAACTCGAGACTCGGGGTCCGAAGTCGAGACTCGGGATTTTTGTTGTTCAAAGCATGTTAGGTCGACTGTAAACGTTAATGTAGCAGAGATGATGTGTTCCTTATGCCTGTAGGGCCCTCCGGGGGCCTGAGTTGCGAAACAAAGTGACATGAAGGTGATTATAACAACAAGTCGTGCCATTGCTTTCCAGGCTCGGAATACTGGGTTGAGTCGAATGAATAAATAAAGTAGCCCAATTCCAAGAATAAGTGCCAGTATAAGTGAAGTAACACTCGACAGTGAGGTCAATATTGAGGCGAGTGCTAGTGGGTCAAATCCAGTGTCCCACCAATTTCCTGAGGGTAAGTCAAGTGTTTCAGAGTCTCGATAGCCATGCTGAAATCTTTTCTTGATTGGCACATAATACAACGCTCCAGTTAGTTCAAATTGTGTTTCGCCGGCAGGACAATCGACGCGACATTTTGTTTTGATCTGAAAGTGGTCGAAGGGTAGATTTTCTCTTCCGTAAGTGCCATTTGGTGAACATCGAGCTGAGAATACGGTACCATCGGCGCATTCAATGTTGGCAAGAGCATCCCCTTGATCGGTTGAACATGTATACTGTAGTTGAGCACCACTTTCACACTTATAGCATCCCGTTAGGTTGTGTGGTTGGACTGTGCATCGAGCTTCTTGGAACTCAAGTAGAAGTTCCAGGTGTTTCATCTGGACATGTAATTGCAACGGCGAGTATCCATAGTCGGCAAATATATTTCCTCTTTCATTTCTGATCAATAATTTGGCCACATTAAGGGGTAGACGGACACTAGAGTCCATTAGTGTTCTTTCAAGGTTAAGGTCGCGACAACTGCATGCGACATTTCCTGTAGAGTGATCATGTATACAGTCGATGCAAACAGAGTTTGAAATACTGCAGTTGAATAGTCTGGCGTCTGATTCAGTTGAACAGAGCAAGTCTCGGGGTATATTCTCTACCATAGCGACGCTGCTTCCATCAGTGATGAATTGCCGGTTCAACACTGGTGCAGGAGGTACAGCGGCAGCGATGGGCGTCAAAGAAACGTTGTTCCAATGAAAGGTCATACCAGGGTGTAGTATTATTGACTCCATAAGAGGTTTTTTCCCACTAACTTCTAGTTGTATGTCTGCATGTATGTTAAATTCCCAGGTAGGGCATGAAATGAGTTCGAATGTGTTTCCAGTGGTTGGTCGAGCAAAGTAACGGTAAAACAGGCATGCGTCGGTCGGTAGGCCGCATCCGTAAAACCAAAACGATGAGCTAGGTTCACAACGTGATATCCCTGGTAAGGTGTTGACTTCTCGTAGTTCTGGTATAATAGTTGAAGGTCTGACTTCTGAACAGTAATTATTCTTGCATGAACCACTGGACGGACACCTCTTGATTGCTAGTGTGTCCATTTTATAGCTTCTGAACCATCCTTCAGATTTTGGTACACAATTCATCGTAAGAGCATCTACAATTATGCTTAGGGTTCCAAGAGCAATTCCGTGTTCATTCCTGAGTAACAAAGTGGTTGTTTGACCCTTTGGTAATAAAGTTAAAGTTGTAGCATAGTTAAGCACGCATGAGATTCCTGTCGGTCCTCGTTGGCAACTTTCTGACTTCGTAGTGACTGCAATGGTATTGGAGGAATCTGTATAGTTGGCCAAGGCTAGTAACACGACCAAAGGTATCCAGTTCGAAGGTCTTGGTCGTCTTCCAAGTATTCGATCTAAGTGGGCTCGTCTCCATTCTTGTCCGGTCTGTTGAAGGTTGCGGCTCGCTTGGTTCAATTGATGTCTCATAATTCGAGCTCTTGCTGCGATTCCTGTAGTTCTAGCTAAAGTTTGAGCTTGCTGTGTAGTTTTTCTTGTACAAAGTGTTCCGCATCCCACGATACAGTAACATATTGACATAAGTACATGAACATTAAAACTGCAAATACGGAGTAGACAGAGTGTGCATCCACACATGCAAAGGATGAAGCACATTAAAATTCCGGTCAAGAACGCCGCCCATCTTGGGCTACAGTTAGGATTTGCGACATGGTCAATACAAAAAAGACAATCGATCAGAGAGCAGTCTCCCACTACTGGGCAAGTAGTGTGTACGGTACAAGTTTCGCTGGCAGTTGTCCAAAAGTAACTCTTGCAAGTATAGTCGCGTAATAACATCTCCTGAGGTAATTCATAAGTGACATTCGATGACGCTTGTCGGATTAGGCAATCTCCCTCACAACAAATCTCCAATTTGGTGATCTCCTGAGGGCTGCTGATCACGATTCCTTTGGTAGTACAGGCAAGTAAGCATTTAGAGCAGTCTACTAGTGCTGTTACAGGCAAGAGCATACTGATAAAGAATATTATTGTCAAAGTCCAAGGCGCGATGACAGGTAGATTCACGGTTGTTTTTCCTCTGGGGCGAAGGTTCCATACCTTCCTGGTTGGTTTCTCGGCTGAACTTTGCTCTGGTACTGGTTGAGTTGGCTCCGGGTCCTCGGATTGTTCAAGTTCCATAGCTCGGTCTCCCGGTTGCTTTGTTATTTTCTCTGGCTCTTTGCCTAGTTTCTGGTGATTATTGGGTTCTGTAGTCAACTCTTCAGTTGGCCGCGAGCATTCTAGTGGGTAGAGTTTTGAGACCGGCCTTGTGGTGATATGCCCGTTGGGCAACTGTAATTTAACACTTCTGACGTATGGTGGTGAGCCATTAAGTTCAGTTACTCGCGCAATTTGCCAAATGTTGCGCGGATGGAGATCATCTCCAATCAGTACTACTTCTCCGACTGAGGGTGGTCGATATTGCTTAAGGCGAGGTCCTTTGTGTTTCCACGCTGACCTTTCACGAAGCATCGTCAAATATTCGGTTACCCACTGATCCCAGAATACTTCCAATGCTACTTGTGTCCCTTTCCATAGGGCAATGAGTTTGTCCTCCGGGGGTGCCTTACGGTCATGTTCATTATAGTCACAATTTTCGATTGGTAGATCCACTATGGCGCCAGGTTGAACAAGATCGATTGGTCTAAGTGGCCGCGGGGCATCCTGTGCTTCTGATACATAAGCAAGTGGACGATGGTTGAGTACCGCCTCGACTTCTGCAGTGAAGGTTGATAGTTCATCGTAGGTGAGTACACGTCGTCCTACGGTACGCATGAAGCAGCTTTTGACGATAGCCACCAGGCGTTCATAAAATCCTCCCATCCAGGGTGAAAGTTGCGGAATGAAGAGCCATTGAATCCCCCGAGTGTTCATATTTATTTGTTCAGCTTCTTGATCTGGTGAAGGTGGGCACAGTCGAAGTAGAGCTTTGTTGGCAAGCACAAATTGTCTTCCGTTGTCGGAGATTATTTTGGAGGGGCTTCCTCGGCGGCTGACCAAACGGCGCAGAATGTTTGTAAATGAGGCTGCGGTTAAGTCCATCGTGGGCTCCAAGTAGACTGCGCGGGTTGACAAGCAGGTAAAGAGCACGATCCACACTTTGACTGTTTCAGTTCCAATTTTGGCTCGGGTTGGTCCTAAGTAGTCACATCCTACCGAGGAAAATGGCCTGAGGCGATTAACGCGGTCGGCTGGTAATGGTGGCATGTCAGGTTGTGCAAAGGGGTAGGAACGCATACGAGCACATTTCAGGCAATTATTAATCACTTTCTTGACTGTGCGACGAGCATGGGGGGTCCAATAAGTTCGTAAAAATTCTCCTAGTGTCCAGTCAACTCCCATGTGGAGTATTCGTTTATGTATTTGGTCGATCATCAGCAATGTTATTTCCGCTCCTGCAGGCAAAATTATTGGGTTGGCAAGATCGAGATCTCCTTTGTGGTTGACAATTCTTGTCATAAGGCGATAAATTCCTTGGACGTCCTTGAACTTTCTAAGTTCAGTTAATTGGTCAATAAATTGCTCTTGGGCCTGTCTGATGAGTGTAAAACGAGCCAAGTCTAGATCCGCTACTGTAAAATCTCCTTTCCTTGTAATCTTGCCCATAAAACGTAGAACATAAGCTGTGACCTTGAGGGCCTTTTCAATAGTAGAGTATCGACTTAGGTCGATGGTTGGTTGACGTACTTGTTGCTTATGGTTGGCGGCTACATAAGCTCCACTGTGGTAACTGTCGACGTCCGGTAGAGGTGAATCCAGTTCGGGTGCCAGTTGGAAGGTTTGCTCCTCCGGCCATTGTCCATGCATAAGCCAGCTTGGCCCATTCCACCAAAGTTGATTATCGGCTAATTCTCTCGGGTCAAGTCCCCTTGTAGCGATATCGGCAGGGTTGTCACTGGTCCTAACGAAGTGAAAAGTGCAGTCGGTATGCAGTCGAATTTCAGCTAAACGTCGTTGTACAAACACTGGTTGAGTCTCTCGGCTTTGGACCCAGGCGAGTGCAATCTGGCTGTCACTCCATAGGTGACATTCTGCGACAACTCCTTGAAGTTGTTTCATCACGAATGTTTTGGCGCGAACTCCTATGAGTAAAGCAAGAAGTTCAAGTCGAGGTACAGTAAGTGATTTTCCAGCTGCCTTAGGGCACAGTCGGCTCTTAGAAAAAATCAGTTGGCAGTTAACTAAGCCTCCAACATCAGTTCTCAGGTATACGGTAGTAGCAAACGCTGTTGTCGAAGCATCCGAAAAAATGTGCAGCTGGAGAGTCCCAGTCAATCCTTGAGTACATCTACGAGGTACATAAATGACTTGTTTGTTCCAGGCTGTGGTTATACTGTCCCATTCGGCAACATGTTCTTCACAAAGCGGTGAATCCCAGGTGATTGATTCCTGCCACAGCCCCTGGGCAAATAGTTTGGCTCGAAGCAAACATGGAGAGATCAGTCCAGACGGGTCGAAAATTGAGTGGATCACTGAGAACACAGTTCTTCTTGTCGGATGACCACTCGGTACTGCCGGAAATTCAAACACGAATTGATCCTTGACGGTGTCCCACTTTAGCCCCAAGAACTTATTGAGAGGTCCTTCAAGCTTATCCTCGGCTGGTAGTTGATTGTTGACTTCAATTGAGTTGGATACGAATTCTCTAATGTTCATTCCAGCCTTTTGGTAAATTTCCTTGACCTTGTGGTACTGGTTGATTGCATCTTCGGGTGATTCACAAGCAAGTAGTTGGTTGTCGACATATAAGTTGTCAATAAGCGAATTTGCAAAGTTGCCACAGGTTTTTAGGTGATGGCGAACAACAGCTGCGAGAATGAATGGTGATGAAATGACGCCAAAGCCGACGACGGCGTAACGTCTGATGAGCAGGTTGCCTGGGCTCAACGGCTTGTTGAGGTCCTTAAGCCATAAAACTTTGCACACTTCTCGGTCGATTCCAGGCTCAAGGTAGATTGACATGAAGGCTTTCTCCAGATCTCCAACGAGAGCAATTGCTGGAAGGCGAAAACGTAAGAGCACTCCCACAAGATCAGGTAGGAGCACTGGTCCACGGTAGAGACAATCATTTAATGAAGGTTGTCCTCTGGCATGGGCACTTGCGTCAATCACGATTCTTAACTTGTGAGTAATCACTGGGTGGTGAGGTAAGTAGCATTCCACTCCCTCTGGGTTACGTGCGGCTGGTTCTAACATTCCTCTTGAAACTTGTTCTTCGAAGATTTCATTGTACTGCTTCAGAAGATCGGGGCGTGCCTGGAGGTTGCGAAGTACAGACGCCAACCGACTGTACGCCATTCTAAAGTTTGACGGTAGCTGCGGGTTCGGGTCGACCCATGGCCATCTGACTGTGTAATGTCCATCGGGCCGCTGGCTGATTGACTGTTCAAATAGTAGGACTGCTTGTTCATCGTCATTTTGCGTAGGGTCTTCTTGTATTCCAATCCCTTCAAGGCTGAACCACTCCTCGATGACATTCCTTGAGGGCATTTGGTCCTCATTACTTGAGTGAACGGCTGACATGGTGACTGATTTGTTTGGTTCCTGGTGACAAAATGTTGATTCTCCTCCAAGCATTTTACCAAATACGGTATCAATAAGGTAGAGTCCAGGCGAAATTAACTTCCATAAGATCAGATACTTCCAAAACTGGCGAATTCCAATCATAATTGCCGGTGCTTCATGTGACATTGTAACTGCTTCCTTTAAGTCCATTCCTGGTATGTATTGAATGTTGTCATCCCAGTTGACCGTTGAAAACGGATTTGTTATCTCAGGTACGCGGTTGAGCACACAGCTCTCCCAGGATCCATCTGCACACTGTAGCTTCAGCTCATACATTGGTGAGTGGAATTTGAGTGGATCGGTCAAAGAGCCTCCAAATGCTTCGACCTCCATTTGTTCGGCACCAACCCGTGGTGGGTGTAATTCATCAACGAGAGCTTTGGTTATGTAGCTGGCCATACTCCCTGGATCGAAGAGCACACAAACATTTTTCTTAGTTCGACGTCCTCGTGACGTGACGACTATATGACGGGTGAGCAAAAGAGCATTTTTCCTGGTTGTTCCACTAGTGTGTAGGCTAATTGTTGAATCTGATGCTTTAAATTGTCCCTCTGGGGGTTGTTTTGCTTTGTGCTCCTCACTGGCAAATGCTACAGTAGGTTTGAATGTCTTCGGTTTTGAACTTGAACTACGCGCCATGATTGTTTTGTTCTGTCCTTGTTGATTGTTGTGACCACGTTTCGTCTCCTGAGGAGCTGGCCTTGAATAGTTCTGGTTCTCTGCGGCTTTTTGGCAGACCAATAAGTGATGAGGTCCCCTGCATCTGTGGCATGTCCTTTGGTTGCGACATTCACGTGCTTTGTGACCCTCTCGAAGGCATCTAATACATCGGTCCATCTCGATGAGTCTTCTAATTCTATCCCGTGGGGTTGGATAAACACGACATCGGCTGGGAAAATGTCCAGGTTTGGCGCATAGTGAACAACTATTCCCTTTAGGTGGGAAGCGTTGTGGTTGTGTTGCTGCTGCAAAGGATCTCACAGTATCCCTTGGTGGAGTTTGAGGAGGTCGCTTCTCTTTCTTGACTTGCGGTGGGTCGTCCATTGTATGAACGCAGTGAAGGACTTCTTCCTTCAGGCTAATGATTTCTTGCAGCTGTTTGAGTAGGTCCTTGTAGGTCCATTGCCTCCTTGAATCTTTCTTACGAAGTAGGAGCTCTCGGACTACAGTAGGCGGTAGCTTGCTTCGAATCTGCAACATTGTTTGAGTTGAGTCCGGTGACTGCCCTTGCGACTCAAGCTGGTAACATATTCGGTCCACTGTATCACTGAATACACGAAGTGACGTTGATGATTCGGTTGCTCTCGGTAAGTGCATAAGTTCAGAAAACAAGTTGTCGACTAATCTCTTTGAGTCTCCAAATCGGTCCTTGAGTATACTAAGCACGCGTGGGTAATTGGTGTCAGACGGTTCATAATGTTCAATTGCTTTTCGTGCTGGTGAGTTGGCTGGTAGGCACATCAGTAGGTAGGTGTGCTTCTGAAAATCTGACAGTGTTGGCTGCTGGTCCACTGCCACTGAAAATGCATTCCACCACGTCCTATAGCGGTGGGCTTCTCCATCGAAGCGCGGTAGTTCCAATGTAGGTAATCGAACGGCTTGCTGTACCACATTGGGTTGATTAACTTGTTGTGCGGGCGGCTGCTGGCCCTGATGACCTTCCATGGTCAGATTGATTAGTTCCACTATTCCTCTTGCTCTTTCGTGTAAGTCCATGAAGTGCTCATGCGGCAAATCCTGTTCGGCCTCTGGTTGCGGCGGATAATTGTCATAAAGTTCCTCTTCTGCATGTAGAGCATTCTCTTCCAAGTTGTCCATGTATTCCAGCCAACGTGTATTGAGTTCATTCACGCGTTCCATTGACGATTCTAGTTGAGTTTTGACCACTCGAAGTCCATTTGCTGTTGCCTGGTTGATCACTGGTTGATCCAAAAGTCCATTAGCATCTGAAATTCTGTCCCTCATTGTTCGCAGAACAGAAGCAATTGTACGGCGAATTGGCCCTGAAGACGGCATTTCTCTTGGTTGTAGTCGACTGCAGTAGGTGGGAGTCGATTAATTGTATTTGGCTGCGAACGGTTGGTTATAGTCGACACTGGCGGTGGTCGATTATAGTTGACGGTCGGTTGAAGTTAGCGACGGTCGATTGTTGTAGTTGACTCTTACGGTCGATTATAGTTGACGGTCAATTGTAGTTGACGGTCGATTGTAGTTGACGGTCAATTGTAGTTGACGGTCGATTGTAGTTGACGGTCGATTGTAGTTGACGGTCAATTGTAGTTGACGGTCACTTGTAGTTGACGGTCGATTGTAGTTGACGGTCACTTGTAGTTGACGGTCGATTGTTTGCCCGAGGTGGCACACTGACAGTTGATTGTGGGTGCCTTCCCGGCCGTTGCACCACTTTTTGTTGGCAAGGGAGTTTGGGATTCAAGGGGAGAGCAATAGTCCGTATGAGGATGGACTATCCACGCACTGCTCTCCGAGCCAAGCCACAAAAGGTTGAAAGGAAAGAGAGGAGGGATCAACAGTCGACTGTCACAATGAAAACAATAAACAACAAAAAATAAATTTATTTCAGCCAAAATATAAGCGCACAAATATTATAGTTTAAATGGAGGAGGGTAACAAGAGCAGGGAATAGTTTAAAGAACTAATGAATAAATTCTCTCAAAAAGAGGGATTTAAATAAAGGCTGGCAGGTCTAGCTGGGTGGGGCTTATTCCGACCAGCCAGCTGGAAAAAAGGGGCGGAGCTTAAAAAATGTGTGAAAAAATAGAGAAAGGGGAGGAACACGAACAAAGATTAAATTAAACAATTGGAGTAATAAAACGGGGGAAACTTGAGTATACTTGAGTATAATAAGAAATTAAAATAAATTGAATGAAAGTCGCCTTTGGCGACAGGAAAAAATCTACTTATTTACATCAAAATTCCCAAAAATTTTTGCCTGCGGCGCTGAAATGTAAGAAATCAGCTAGGTTGTTCCTTTAAAATTCTAAATCCTCCCTAATTCCGGTACTCTGCATATCCCTCTTGTCCTTCCAAATTTTTCTTAATCCGATATTCTTCCAAACATCGAGGTATTCAAGGGATATATGATATCTATAAATTTATCAGTATTAATCACCGATATCCTCTACTTCCCTTTTTCCAATATCCTTTCGAATCCGCTCATATCCTTATTTGGGCTGTATCGAAGGATCAAAAGGTTACCACCTCCTCAGATATCATTTGAATCACAGATATTACTGTTATCTATTACGTAAAGATTTTTATGCAAAATCTTATTAATATTTTTCCCGATATACCTCAAAATCCCTGTTAATCCATTCTAGGTGATATATACTCTCCAGATATCACGCAAAATCCAAGATACTATACTATTAATCGAGCAAAAAATACATAAATCGCTCCAGATGCCTACTTATCTAAATCCATTTAACACCTTAAAATCCACCAATAACCCACTTAATCCCATCAAATCCTTTGATAATCCGATATTGCTTCAGATCCTCCAGTATTCTGGATGTAGGTATTGAGGGATGACCGAAAATTTTTGATAAATTTCTATTTTAAATAAGGAAATTTCAAAAAAAACTAAATTTTAATTACTTTTCAAATTTTGAAAAAACCGGGTCCGGGCCCGGGTGTAAAAAAACCGGGTTTTCGGGGTTTCCGGGTTTTCGAGGTTTTAGCCCGGAAAACCCGGCCCGGGTCGGGGCCCGGCCCGGGGTTCACAAAATTAGATTTATGTGAAATCTTTTAAAGTTTTTAAATAGAAAAAAATAGAAAAGAAAATATCCAACCTCTTTTTTACGCTTAAAGGTTAAACGTTAAAAAATTTTTAAATACTTAACGCCACAGTAATTTTAGATTCGGTAGCTCCAGAATGTTAAAGTTAAAAATATTTTTCAGCTCATTTTTTGCTGCTTGTTGAATTCGCAAAATGTTGAACTGTTGAACTCGCAAACTCGCAACTCAACAAACCTTATTCGGGAAATGACAATTTTTTTGTTTGTAAATTTGTTAAAATAATTATTCAACTTTCATGGAATCAATTTAAAACATCTGACTTTTTACCTCGTTATAATTTTTGAATCCCTGATACTGACCTCCATAAATGTTTCAAATTGATTAAATATGTGAGAGAGAGTTTAACACTTGATACTTTA
The DNA here is from genome assembly GCA_963681835.1 of Meloidogyne enterolobii. Classification (NCBI taxonomy): domain Eukaryota; kingdom Metazoa; phylum Nematoda; class Chromadorea; order Rhabditida; family Meloidogynidae; genus Meloidogyne; species Meloidogyne enterolobii. Next base: position 1,856,944 of record CAVMJV010000029.1, read on the forward strand.
TTGCAACACGCCTAACCACGTACCAGAGGTTGGTCGGAATTTCGATTTACAAGTTCCGACGTTTTTTCCCTCTCGATTTCCCATTTACGAAATATAATAAAAATTTCCGATTTTTGATAATTTTGAATCGAAATTGACAGCAGATAGGATGTTCGGCACCTTTGTCATTTAAAATTTTTATTTTCATTTAATAGAAATGTTTATTTAATTTTAACAAATAATTTTATTACACTATAAAGTCATAAGGATAAAAATTTTATCAAAACAGATTTAAATTTAATTTAAAATAGAAAATATTAAGTTTAAATTAAATTATTATTTTTATTTTTAAATAAAAACGTGACAACTGTACTTTTTAATTTTGTTATTTTTTAAAATTAAAGATTAAACTAATAAAATAACTTATTGATAGAAAAAAACTCGTGTCAGTTTCTAATTGTTCCAATGGTTTTTATTAAATTAGAAAACTGGCTGAATTATTAGTTTTTGACACAATAATTAAAATAATTTTTAAAATTTTATATTAAAAGTATGTAAGGCTATTGTGTTTGGGTTGCCCGTAAAGGAGAAAAAAAAATAAAAGATTTCATAAATAATTAAACTTATAAAATCACATTTATAATTATTTGTATTAAATGCTAAAAATTTAGATAATTATTCTAAACTGTTCCTTTATTTAATTTTGTAATACAAATTTTGACATTGTCTTGCAAGATTTGATCAGATATCAATACAGACATATCTAAACGCTCTATTAAAGTTTCAATCCCGAGCAGATTTTTTCGAAACTTTTCATTTTATAAAAGTTTGTCTTTTCATTCTGTTGTATACTAAATTTTTTTATTACCGTTTTCTTGGAAAAAATTAGGAGTTTTCGAGAGCCTAATCCCGATGGATCCAACTGAATTACCGTATTATCACTATTAGAATGCTCTCTCCATTTGAATGCCCCCCTCTAATAGAATGTTCCTCTAGCGGAAGATCGAAAAATACAATGCCCCCTCCATTTGAATGCCTCCCTCCAATAGAATGCCCCTTTGGAAGGTGATTGAAAAATAGAATGCCCGGGCATTCTATTAGAGATAATACGGTAACCTTTTTTATCGTTTCAAATATATTCGTTAAATAAAACTCATTTCCATTGGCTAGCCTTTATTATTATAAGAATTAACAGTTTTCGCTTAAAAAATTTTCTTGTTTCTATTTTAAACTTCCCTTTTTAATTTTTAATTTTTTTATTTAATTAACATTTTTTATATTCGTTGTTACTTACATTTTATTAAAATATAAAGAAATCTTTCACGAAAACGGCATAATACATACAATGGCAAAAATTTTTTGAAATTATTCAATTGCATTATTTATAGTTTTAATTTCTGCGAAAAATATTTTTAGGCATTTTTTGAATTCTATTATAAAGCAAAATTAATAAAAAATTTGTAAAAAAAGAAATTTTACCAAAATTTTATGAGCCTAATTTAATTAACTAAACTTAATTGGCTAAATTTAAACATAAAATTTAAATTAATATTTTCAATAAGTAATAATTAATTTCTAAACAAGCTTTATAAATTCATATATTAATTAAAAATAATAAAAACAATGCATAATGTAACTCCATTTGAAATGAATTACTTGGGGCTTGATTCTGAAGAGTTTGCCAAACTAGAACTTTTTACTTCAGAACAACGTACAATTGCTTGGCTACTTATTTCAATAGAATATTTTGTTCAATTTATTAATATACCTTTTGGAATAATTAGTATAAGACTTCTATATTGTACTAGTGTAGGTTTAATAATTTAATTTTGAAATTTCATTAGCATTGTCGAATTTGGGGTTTCATGACAAGCTTTAAGGCCGATAAATAAAATTATATAGAATTTTAGAAATCAAAGGTTATTGAAAATGAATTGTTTTTAAAATCAATTCCTATCAAAAACAATAATTATCAAAAACTCAGACCTGAAAATCAGGTTTTATGAAATTGGATTAAGAACAGAAAACCCCTGATATAAATTAATAACCAATCGCGATTTTTGCTTTTGATCAGAGATGAATCGCAAATAATGAAGGTCCGGAAAATCGGAAATGGCGCAAAAATCGTAACTCGGAAGTCGGAAATCGGAATTCCGATTCGTCTCTGCTTATGATCAAAAAGACCCGCAATAAAGTAATACCTTACTATGAGATTCCAGATTTTGAAAATTAAAATTTATAATATTATTAAATTATGATGGTAAAAATTATGATAGTATTTTTAAAAAAATAAAACAATTATATGTTAAAAACGGAGATTTTATCGTGTTCTTAGACAGACTGTAAATTTACGAGATAAATGAATTCAAGATTAGTAGAACCCAAATAAAGTTATTACTGTAGAAAGGATTTTTACATTTAATAAAATCCAAATTTTAAAGAAAATCTTCAACTACATTTAAAATTTTAATTAAATATATTTAAGTTACTCCATCGAAACCTCAAATTTATTTTAATTACACAAAGCGTATTAATAATATTTGAAGCATTAATCAGGCTATTCTTCGTTGGTCCAATAAAATATTTTACGGGGGACATTTTTTGGTTTCAGACTGAATTTAGGTATTTTTAAAAATTATTTGGATTTAATAAAATTTATTTAAAGATTTCTCCCAATAAAATTTCTTGTACAACTTCCCATATTTTCTCGCATGATATTTTGTCATCTAATTATTATTGAACGAATTTGTGCCACAATTTTTATAAAATGTTATGAAACTAAAAACGGAAGAATATTTACAGCCTCATGGATTTTTATTTTTGTAGGGGTTATTTTAATTTTTCGGTTATTTTATGTTAAATATTGAGGTTACTTTTTATGAGGGGAGGTATCAGAAACAATTTTTAGTGCTTATAAGCAGCTACCAATCAGGCAATGATCCTGCAGCCACTCTGATCATACCTTTTTACATAGTATATCTGATACAAACTTAAATTCAGATTTTTGAATTTAGGATTTCTGGCCCAAAAACGTCGGAAATTCCCATTTTCCGGAGTATCCCATCTCATTTTTTCAATTTTTATGTAATTTCACAATACTTTCAGTTAATTTTGTCAGTATTAAACTTTATTCATAATGAAGAAGATGAAGCAAATGATAATTTATCTTCTCAAAATGTGACATTATCAAGTGCAATAATTTCTATATTTCTTGCTTTAATTGGATTATTTGAAATTATTGTGAGTACTAAATAAATTAAAATCAAATGAATAATAAAGAAATTTTTAGTTAATTGGAGTAATATGGAAGTACAACAAGAATAAATTAAATGGATTTTCAAATTCAAGTCAATTATCTATAATTGGTGGTAAACCTGTTGTTGTAATAAATTTTCATAGGAGAACATCTGAATATAAGCTGAAAAAGCGTTATCAGGTAAATTATAAAGTTTGTTAGGGATTTGGGTTCGATATCGGTTCGTATATTTGATACTTTCTTCTCGGACATCAATATGTATAATGATATTTTCCGCGAGGTTATGAATTTATTTGAGATTAAAAGGTATATGTAGTATCCAGGGATTAAAAGGTGAAAAGTTCCATGAAAGAAGTCGGGTTTCGGTGGGTAGAAGTTCATCATTCCGATAGTTGAAGAGGACTTAATGTGTAGATAGTTCCACGAGTTTGTTGAAAATAAAATTGTGTAAATTGGATTTTCGAAGATAAAATTTTTCTAATTCACATTTAATTTTTAAAGTATTTGGAAAACATGCGCAGCGCATTTCAATTGGCGCCAACAATTCTTGCTTATTTCATTGCGGGTGTTTCGACAGCATTTTCGCAAACATTTTACTCAATTATCTTTGAAGCAGATGATTTTAAATGTGAAATAATTGTTAGTTATTAATAAATAATGAAGGACTCGCGTAATATCATATACTAGGTTAGGTATAACAGAATTATATTCACAAAATGAGGTCCCGGAATTAAAGAGCAAAATACCGATAGGAATAAAAGCATAGATCTCCCATTATCATGCTTATGCATAAGTGTTGTCTGGGGTCTTTCTGAGGTTGCCAAGGTCAACAAGCACAAGATAAACAGTATATCCAAGTAAGAAAGTGCTAATATCTGTAAAGATGGTTTTGGTGTTGGATCAGGAGATCAGGGACGAGATCACAGTATGATCAAATTGGAATAACGATGAACTGCTCTAAATATATGCATTTCAAATGTTATCTTACTACCTTTTACATTTGATGGGGTTTAAATGGAGATTGATAAAAATATACACGCGGGTTTATGAGTTAGGTATTTCTGAATAGTTATGAAAAATAATATCAGAAATATACATACACTCTGTTAACTAATTATACGCACCCCTTATTTTTTGGGTTTTTCAAACTGAAATTAATTAATTTTAGTCACAATTGAACAATTTGTTTATTGCGTTTATTAACTTTTTAATAATTTCTACAACAATTTTGTGAGTTAAAAATAATTTTTATTCCATTATTAAATCAAATCTTTTTAGTTTTCATAAAATTCTAAGAAAGAATTTCTTCAAAATTTTTAACAAAATATTTTGTTGTTCTCCAAAAATAAAGAAATCTCTGGAGAAGAGTACAATAAATAAAATTACTCCAACTGTGGCACAACAACAAACTGAAAAATATTTTGCAATGTTGAAAGGGACTTGGGATTAATAATTAAAAAATTTAAAAATATATTTTGATTTAAATAATCATGTAAATTTAAAATAATTTTATATATTATGTATGAAACTAGAGTTGCGCGAGATCGAAGATCACAGTTTAAAAAAGCCGAGATCGAAGGTCAACTTTGACACGAGGTCCGTTGTCAAGGTGTGAGGATAACCAAGGTTTTTAAAAAATTCTAATCTTTTGAAATTAAATTTGCTAAATTTTTCAAATATCAATGGAGCAAATAAGTGAATTTTTTGGCCTACGGCCTTACAAAATTTTTAAAATTTTTTAATGCGGCGCTAAAAATGAAATTTTACTCAAAAACTATTTTTAAATATATTATGCATCTTTCAAAAAATTTTCAACATTAAATTTGTTACAATCCTTATCATTCCAAAATTTATTTAAATCAATTATATTCTTTGATTTTTCTTCAAATTGTTTAGTAGCATATTCACATATTTTACATATTGGAGAATAATCATGGCCAAATCTTCTTTTTGTATATGTTTTTGTCCATTCAAAATGTCTGTATTTTAAATAAACTTTACTGGGCTGAAAAAATTAATGTCCCAAACTAGTGATATTTTTGTAAGAGGAACTGAGGCACACACAATTAGTAAAACTTTATGAAGCTCTTCTAGATAAAGATTTTTCCGAGTCATTTGATAACAAGATCAAGCTCTTAAAAAATCTTGATAATCGAACTATACGAGGACTCATTAGGTATTTTCACTACTCGAACCCCCCCCCCCATTTTTCAGTACTAGAGGCCGATAGTTTTACTAAGATTGAGTTTTATCTGACCGTACTCAATTTTTTAAATTTACTTTAAATATCTTTCCGTATCATTTTGCAAAGCCTTTAAATGTGCAACAAATTCATTTACGGATTTAAAATCATCCAAAGCAATAAATGCATTAGAAGGAACATCCATTCCTTCAAAAACAGATCTACTAAAAACTACAGGTACTGTAAGTGATCTTAACGAATTCCAAAATTTTTCTGTTACATAATTGTGACAAATATTATTCTCCAATGCCAAATAAAACATGTGGGTTTCTAAAAATTATTTATTATACATAAGTTTACGGAAATAAAGGTTCAAATTCTAGCTTGAATTTGGGGCCCTATATGCATGAATACATTCAGGGATCACTCGGTGAAAATGAATTCGGCCTGTAAATTCGGAAGCAAGTGTCTTGTTGACTTTTAATCAAATTTAATATTACCTAAATTTCGTTTATAGCATTCATCATTACACCCTCTTCTAAAACAAATACCAACAACCTCCAATCCTATCAGCTTTTGTAGTCTTTTTGAAATAAGATCACGACCAGATGTAGCATTACAATGTGAAATTGCTTGGAAGGCCAATTTTGTTTTATTTTTAACTCTTGCCACAACCTTTAATTTGTTTTTATGATTAAACTTTCGCATTAAAAGTATTCTGGGAAGTCAAAATGATATCCCTGATAGGAAGATTTATATTCACTAATGAAAATCCTTTTTAAGAAGGATTGCTTCTTATTAGAGTAAATTCGAGTTACTCAACTCGACCTCTCGGGTTTCTTGCGTAATTACTCGTTTCGAAACTCGGGATTCTAGTACTCGGATTACTCAAGCTCGGAAATTTGTTACTCTCAGTACTCGACTTACATCTCATTTCTCTTATCATTTCTCTTATCACTTGACTTTGAAAAACACGAGTTTGAGCTCTAGCTCTAAATTTATCTGGGAGCATTTTTACCTCTTCTTGATCCCAAATATATTCTTTTGGAGTAGTTGGAGTAATTCTAGTTAAAGCATCATATGGCATAAATACAGAACTATCTAAACGATAGGTAGCTGAACTATTTAAAAATTTGTTTGTTAGAAATTTTCTGTCATAATGTCTCAAAGTTTCTGTAGGACTTTCAACTGTATACATCATATAATTTTGATCTTCTCTGCGATTCTGGGGCCATTCGTTTATTAAACAAAATACATGTATAAAGAAAAGTATAGTTGAAACATTCATCTCACTTGAATAATAAAACATCTATATAGGAGAAGAAGTGTTTGTTATAGTTGATAATAATTTACCTAATCGAGCCCAAATATGAACTTGAGCTTGATCAATTATTTTTGAACTGAGCTTAAGTTAATCTCGAAATAATATAGCTCGAAACACCTAATAGTGTTGCATATCTTATCTATCCTATCTTGCTATTTCTGGTGTTTTTTATTAAATCCAAACATACAATTTTCTATCGTTAGTAAAAGTGCAATTGAAAGGACATTTAATGTTTGAATTAATCACTGGATAATCTGGATAACCAATTCCTTGACTTTTTACTTCAATACATTTATTCCAAATCAAAATTGGGGGCATTTTCTGCTTTTTAATATTTATCTTAATTAAATTTAATTAAAAATTAGAAATTAAATGATTTAGGTAGTTTTTTAAATGCTTTATATTTTCAAAGTTATAGAGTTTGGGTTACTCGACTCAACCGCTCAATTTTTTTTGTCATTACTCGGGCTCGATACTCGGGATCCTAATACTAGGTTACTCGAGCTCGAAAACAAGTTACTCGAAAGACTCAGTTCAAATCGAGTATTTTTATGCCCCTATCTTGGCGCAAAAAGGAAGATATTTAGATTGAGGATCTTCCAAATTTCTCAAAATTTTCGCATGCGGTGCTGAAAATGGAAGACTTAGTATGTGTATATCGGAGGATTTGAATTAAGTTAGGAACGGAAGATTTGAATGGATTCTACAAAATATCCCGAAATAAAATTATCCATTAATTTTCAACCCGAAGCTTACTCGACGTACTCTAACTCTTATACCAAGTAACCTTAAAAATACTACAACTTTTTTAAAGTCATACAATCTTTTAATTATCTCAAGGAATCATGTCCTTTAAATTCAAACCCCTTTGCGGATTCCTGAAAATATAAATAAGCATACCAACTTATTTAAATCCTTTAAAATATAATTAATACCGACTTAGACGATTTGAGAATATAAAGTTGATCTTGTTGGTTATAATTTAGATAATATAATGAATTTAATATTAACATTATAAATAGAATTAGACAACAAATAAATTTTGAAAAATCTATAATTTTGGTTAAGAAACCGACAAAAATTCAATAAATAGTCTAAAAGTTTTATAAGAAAATTATTTTATTTATTTTAGCTAAACCACGTTACTTAATTCTAAAAAAGTCATTCAACAATAAATATGTATATATGCAAACATTTATGTCAACTTTTTATCCTTTCTTTAGTAATGTAACGTTAATGATGACAATGTTAACTTACAACTAGAGTTGGACAAGACGAGACCGATACCGAGACCGATACCGAGATTCTCGGCTTTTTCCAATATCGGTCTCGGTTTTTTCATTCTCGTTCTCGAAACCGATACCGATATTCTCGGTCCATTTCTCGGCGAGAAACGATACTGACTTAAAGACCCTAATTTTCTTGTATTTTTTAATAAAACTGAGAATTTTTGACCTTTGGCCTTCTGAATTTCAAAAAATTTTCGCCTGCGGCGCCGAAAAGAGTGAATCCTTCTTTATTTGCCTTACAAAATCCGAGCATTTATCTAAGCCCTCAAGATTGAGTTCGCACGACTCTTTTATTATCAACTGAGTCACAGTAATTTAATAAAATTAAAAGGCTTAAATACAATACTGGGTATATACAATACTGGGTTATTTGGAGAGATTTGGGTGTTTAAGGGGATATCAATGGATTTGGAGGAATATCGAATGTAAGGCGTATATCGATATATTTGGGAAGCTAATGGCGGATTAAGTGGACTATAAAGTAGACTATAATCCTTTTACTTATAAATCCTACTATTGTATTTTTTATAAAAAGGATGTTAACCATCAATCGAATCGGATCCAGATGATGAAAGTATTTATCTGATGATTTGTATGATGAAAATAATGAATAAATTATTTTTACACGTATTTTTTGACGTAAAATTAAATTTCCTGTTAGTCTCGGACAGTATCGTTTCTCGGTATCGGTCTCGGCTCAAAATGTTAGTATCGGTCTCGGTATCGGGTTCTTGAGTATCGGTCAATCTCGGTCTCGGGTTGGCCGATACCAGTATCGCCAACTCTACTTACAACTATAGCCTTTGGACTCCACACTTCGGCATTTACAGGGCCTATTTTAAAATGAGTGTTCCAGTAAGTGGGGTCTGGGATTCTCCACATCAAAATTTCTTCAAAATCTAGATTTTTACTCAATCCTTCTGTCTCGTCTTCAATTCTACTGATTATAAACTCATCTCCCCAATTAGACACCAATTTTCTCCCTTCTAATATTGCAGCCGAACCTTCTTCCAACGTAACTCCTGTCACATTTTTACACCTAGTCCCAAAAATAGAGTATTCCTTTTCCCAATCTGTATAAGTCTGCCACGTATTTTCCCCTCTTCTTTGTAATAACTGGTGGTCCCATGTATCCCAACACTCATCCTTCGAAATTTCTGAAAAATATATGTTCGCGTCCTTCTCTTTTCGATAAATTCCAAAATAGGATTCAGTGCACATGTGGATATTCCACCTATGGCATCTAAAAATCGCAAATTTCTTCGGCAATCTGATTGGCACAAAAATATTAATTTTAGCTAATTCAGGAACGTCTTCAAGTGGCATAGTGCAATTATGGTCGGCGGGAAAATCCATAATCACTCCCGATGCCTCCGGGTAATCTCTGTTACATATTTGGAATTGAGCGTTCATCATTGGCATTAAAATGCATATTATCGTTAAATTGCATATATACGGGAAGCTAGTTTCACTGACTCTATATCCCCCTCTTGAAAAATTTCCTCTTCCCCTAAAATTCGTTCCTCTCGGTTTCGTTATTGGCACCGTATTTGGGTTCCTGTTTTGTCCTGTAGGCCATCTATTTCCCCTCGCATTTCGAAAATTTCTAAAATTGCCGGTTCCTCAGTATGTTTGGTTCCAGGCAGCGCTCTATTCGACTGCCCTCTTCTCCATTCACCGCTACTATTTCCTCTATTCCCCCATCCTCTATTGTTAAAATTTTGCCTGTTTCCAAACTGTCCATTTTGTCGGTTTCTGTCATACGTCCCCTCTCTATTTCCATTCGCTCTTATTTCACTCACTTCCGCTAAAGTCGCCTTTACTTCTATTTCTTTTGTCCTTCGCCATATATCATCTTTCATTGTACTATTTAATTCTTCCACTCTGCGCGCCTGCGCCACCGCCATCGATATTGTAGGGGGCTGGTCCATGAAAATCACTTTTTCTTTTATCTCCGGCAGCAAACCAGCGCGAAAGCGATCTCTGCACTGCTCGTCGCGGAACCGTTTAGTCATCACTCCCAATTCTCCCTTCACATTATTAGATATTGCCACGTCAAGGTTTGAGCCAGCCAAATCCACATCCAGAGATGAATCCGGATAAGCTCTCTCCACTAAGTTGCGTAAGGCCTGGGCAAATTCCTCCACGGACTCTCCAACGTTCTGCCTCCTCTCAATCATTTTCAATCTAGCCACCTCTCTTGTCGAGATTTTCTTCAATCTGTTTGCTAAGCCTTCCACCAAATTTTTCCAATTAGTCTTCTCATCCTCCGGCATCCCCTCATAAACAGCCAAAGCCGCTCCCCTCAAATATATGGGCAATATTTGACAGCATCTTGGAGGCTGCCAACCATGGCCAGTCGCCAATCTGTTGAAGGACTTCAAATATCCCAGAAAATCATCACTTCCATCAAACGGCTTCGGGTAGGGCAAACCAGACGAGCCCAGTTCCAAATTCAAATCCTCCAAATTTCTCACTTTTGTCTTTAGCTGGTCCATTTTCAATCTTCTTTCTTCCTGCCTTTGAAGATATCTGATGTATCTATCTTCTCTTTCAGTCTTCTTTTTCAGCAAATCTTCTATGGGTGTTTCAGATCCTTTTAATTCACTTGTTTCCAGTCTGTTTCGTAAAAATGGAATTTTTGTCCTAAAATTAAACGCGTTTTATTTAATATTCCTTATTTTATTGTCCCAAAATCTAGTCCAACCCTTGTTTGATTTAGTGCTAGCTTTCTGCCCTCTAAGGGGACCTCAAAAATCGCCGGCCGGACCATAATTGAGGCGGTAGGGGATTTTAGGACCTATTTAATGGCCATATTTTTAGCTTTGGACGAAGTGAAATCTACTCAAGGACCTGTACTCCCGATCATCAGTGCCAATTTCACTGTTGGGGGATTGATCTCTGGGCAGAACCGGTTTTTTGCGCGGAAACCGTTCCGACCCTTCAACTCTGCCAACAGGCCTCTTCTACCCCTACTACGGCTACAGCTTCTACGATGGAACTTTGGGAGGTTGCTTTATTGGGCCTGGTCCTGCTTTCTACAATCCTTCTGGCAACTCTTTTGGGCCTGGTTCTTAAATGGAATTTTATGAAGAAACGAGAGCAGGATTATCCCTTCATATCCAAACCTTTTCGTTTTACCCTTAATAAGTGAATTGTTTTTTGTTGATGAGGAATAAATTGTTAATTGTTAGCCTTTTTGAAAATTTATCAAATTGGGGATGGGCATTACTCGGCAGAATAGGAGGAGGATGAGCGCGAAATTCGGGGAGAAAAGGAAAAAATTTAAAAAAAGTGAGCTGTTTAATGAAATAATTTAATTTATAAATGTTTATGTTCGGCCAACTTGATCACAAGATTTTTCGTTTAAAAATATTTACAACTTTAGGTAAAAATTTGTGGTTGATTAATTTGATTAATTATTTGGGCAAATAAATGCAAAAATTAGGCGTTTCAATCTCGGTAAAGGTGAAATATTTTATAAGAAATTTAATATTGGGCGAATAAAATTACACATATAATTTAATTATTTTGATTGATGGAATTGGATTGGCCATATATAGAAAAATTTGGCCACTTTTTTTTGTAATAGTTTGTTTCACTAATTTTGCCAATTTTGTTGTTTAATAATTTTTTGGGCAATTTTTTAATTGGGGGGAAAAATTGTGTTTTAGTGGGATTGAGATTAATTTTTTAATTTTTAATTTTAAGGTGATAAAATTTTGGATTTTTGGATTTATAAAAAATTTTTTAAAGCGCCCTGGGAGCACCATCTAAAGTCCCCGTTAAACGGGTCGGCGTTGGCCCCAGTTGTGGGACGCCACAACTGGGACGCGCCTGTTTTAAACACAAATAAAAGAGCCCTTTTTATATAAAATTTATTTAATATCAAAATGTGTGAAACAAAATTGGGGGGGGGAGGGGATGGAGAACCGGCCAAAGGTTCTCGAGACCAAAAACTTAAAACTAAAACTGAGATAACCGGGCCAGTTCTTCATCCCCTTAAATAAGAATAAAAAGGGGTGTGACAGCCGCAATCGGCAATTTTTATTTTAAAATCCGCAGACGCAATCCGCAACTCGCAATTTTTAGTTTAAAATCCGAAACGCAATCCGCAACTCGCAATTGCAAAAACCCCGCAATTTACGCAATCCGCAACTCGTAATCCACAATTGCGTGCAGCCCTGGTCACCCAAGTCCCTCAACTTCATAATATTCCTGTTGATCCCTCTTAATCCACTTAAATTCCCCTTTAAACCCCGATATACTCCTTAATTCAAGGGCGTAGCCAGGGGGTCGATTTCGAAGAGGGGGGGGGCTAACTTTGGGTATCGCCAAAATTTTGGCTTTACCTTGGCGTTTCAGACGCAAAATCCCCCGACATCCCTCATAATTCACTAAATCCCACGGTTATCCCTCTTAATCCTTTGATATCACTAATATCTCCTTAATCCACCCAAATCCTCTGAAATAATATATTTTATTGCTTTTCCAAACGGATAAATTCCCCAAAATTCTTTGAATTTCGCATAGATTTTTCGAAATTATAGGTAATTGTGCTGAACTTGGCTGTGATCGTGTCAAAATAATAAGTAAACCAAAAATTTGCCTTATGGGACCAAAAATTATCTTAAGTCTTGTTAATTTTTGGTCTTGAGTCTTGGGGTCAAGTCTTGGTCTTGGGGTCTAGTCATGATACTAAAAAAATTTAAAAAATTGAAAATTTTAGGTTAAAAGTTGAATTACTAAAGATTTAAAATTACTATTAAAATTACTCTTTGAATTTTTTAGGGCTTATTTGAAATTTAAACTTTTGTTAACAATCATTTTTACCTTTAGTTTTTTGGGTACTATCGGTTCATCGGAATTTTTAGTGCATTATTTGAAATTTAATCCAGCAAAGATAATCTATAAACACTGAAAGATTGAAGTTCATATTTCCCTATCAGCCATCCAAATCGACCTAAAATAAATGAAAACTGTTGTTAACAAACAATTTTTCTCGATAAATTTTTAGTAAAAGCCCTCGCCTTTTTCGCATCTAATAAATAATAATTTTAAGCAAATAAAGAGTAAAAAAAGGTATGAAGAATAAAATGTTCGCCAACACTAAAATTTTAACATTGATTATTTGAATGAAAATAAATTTTAAAGATGACTAAAAAATTTTTTCAGTAATTTCTCTTTTTTAAACTTCAATTGAAAAGTTAATTGAGCTAAGTTCATTTCAAGATGCATGGATAAGCTATAAATTTACAAGAATTCTAATGTAGTTACTTATAATTAAACGGGAACATGTAGATCCAAATTAATCAAAATGTGATTTTAAAAATTGTAAACTTATTAAAAATTTAAAATTACTAAGAATCAAAAACAATTACTAAAAATCATTAAAAAAAAGATGAAATAAATTATAAAATTTTAAGAGAATTATAAAATTTTAATTTATCTATTTATTTAAATACGGATTATTATAAATGATATTTATAAATATATACTTGGTATACAAATTTATTTATTTATTTATTTATTTATTTATTAACTTCGTAATAAATATTAAATTTAAAATTTAATCTAGCTATTTGCTAGATTAAGTTATTTTATAGGATGCACGGTTTAGCTATTTAGCCTAAAACGTTTTTTTTTCAAAACGCCGTAAAAGAGAAGTTTAATGGATTTGTATGATGAAAGATTAACAAAATATTATTAAGAAATGCACATATACTTAGCACTCAATATAAACTTTAGCACTCAAATATAAAAGAAATCCAAGTTTTAATTTGAGAATTTCTGGACGGCAGTAAAGAAAAAATTTTAAGTTTTCTAACATCGCTCTCACAATTTATTTAAAATATTTCTAAAATTGGGGGAATAAAAAACAATTAACCACAACTCGGAGTTCTATTGGTGTTCGTATTGGAGGTTTTGCTAGAAAAATCGGGTTTCGGAGGACAAGGTGCTATCTTAGTTGAGAAAGTTGAGAATAATAATACTAAATGACTATGTATTATCTATAAATATTTATTATGACTTTTATTTTTTAACATTTTATCTTTTATTTATTATAATTTTTAATAAAATAATAAATAAATTTATAAATAGTATATTATAATTTAAAAATAAATAAGTATATCTTCTTTGTAATAATTTTATTTGTATATTTATTGTGTAGTTGTGATTGGTTGCCATGCGTTTGTATTAATAGTTGATGCCATTCCCATTCCAAAAAGTAAATTTTGTGAAGTAACATTTAAAGAATTACTTGGAGAAACTCCTGTAGATGCAAAACAATTAGCTGTTAGTTGTTGTATTTGCTGTTGCATTACTTCATTCATTAAAGTACTTCGAGCAATTAAATGCGAAGTAGAATCTAATAATGATGATGATGAAGAAGATGGTAATGCTCCCATTGATGAAATATTAAAATTGAATGCAGAATTGGAAAAATTTGATATCTGAAAATTATTTTAAATTTATATTTGATAATTAAAATTAGAGGAAAATTAGATTTGAGGGCCCAGAATCCAATATGGCCGATAACTGATGGAAAAGTGTTTAATAGATCACTCGTTCCAAAAGATGTATGGGCTTCGTTACAAAATTTAAAGGATTTTAAATTCGCAAATTTAAAATTAGAGAATGTGAACAATGTGTTTATTCTATATTTTTTAGATTTTAGGTTTGGCAATAAATAAGTAAATCCCACCCACTGTTACTGTCCAAAAATCGTTTACTATATCTTATAAGCTGGGGTCTGACCTTGACTTATGTTTCCGAAACTACAAGGTTGGGTGTGTTGCAGAGATGTTTCGAAATTTCGATTTTCGATTTCGATTTTCGATTTTCGAGGTTTTTTTTCTTTCGATTTTCGATTTACGATTTTCGAAATTTAGTGATATTTTCGATTTCCGATTTTCGAATTTTTGAAAAAATTTGAATTTTTGGCTCCAAAACGGAGGATTTTTGGCTTATCGGCCATCATAAATTTAAAAAATTTTCGCCTGCGGCGCAGAGAAAGGAAGATTTGTGGCTTAAGGATTCTCCAAAATTCTCAAAATTTTTGCCTGCGGCGCAGAAAATGGACGAGTTTTGGCTTAAGGATCTTCCAAAATTCTCAAAATTTTCGCCTGCGGCGCAGAAAATGGACGAGTTTTGGCTTAAGGATCCTCCAAAATTCTCAAAATTTTTGCCTGCGGCGCTAATTTGAAGAAGCCCTGATCTATTAACAATATTATGCTTCGGCTCCGGTATATTGGAGGATTTGCTTGAATTAAGGTGCATTTGGAAGCCCCCTCCCCTATGCCAGAACCCTATGCCAGGTACCGCCCAACCCTAAAATAAATCGGCCTAGCTCTTTACTATATCAGGGGACTACTACTATATCCCCAATTCCTTAGAGTTCAAGCAAAAGTTCCAACTTAAACCTAACATAACAAAAAATAATTTTCCAATTTTTTTAATTAAAATTTTTTTTCGATTTTCGTTTTTCGATTTTCGTTTTTCGAGGTTATTTTTCTTTCGATTTTCGATTTCGAAGATTTTGAAAAATATTTTCGATTTCGATATTTTTGGATTTCTTTCGATTTTCGATTTCCGATTTTCGAAGATTTTTTTGTTTCGAAACATCTCTGGTGTGTTGTGCCAAATTGAGAAAATTATAAGGAAATTATTTAAAAAAGATAATTTTTAACTTTTGACGGAAAAACATAGTGAAAGACTACCACTGTAATCCATTATCATTTTTATTAGTTAAAATGACATACTCCAGGTTTTGCCGGATTAAAAAAGAGAGATTGTTGTGCAGTTTCTGCTACAGCATTTGATGATGATGCTTGGGCTAATTCTGAGTTTAATTGAATAGATTGGCCTGAATTTTGATTTCTATTAATTTGTTGTATTATAGTTCGTTGAGATGATGTTGAAGACGATTGACCACTTGTGCTGGCTGAAATCTATAATTAATATGTAATTTTAATACTAGAAAATCTTAATAATATTATCAAATCCTTGATTGAAAATACTCATTAAAAATGATAGATGATAGGACAAATATGTTATGAGCAAGGATAAATATTAGGCCAGATCTTTAAGCAAAACCTCTTTATTCATATTATTTGGGATAATATATGTATTACACTATTCTAAACTTCATGGATAGACACAATTCTGTATTGCGGCGCTTGAGTTTTTATTTGGGATCATTGGATATGAAGCAGCAATTGGATTCATTCCGTTCATCAATCCTTGATAACCTCCCGATTTAATCTCTAATACTTTTCCTAATTCAAATAAACATCAATTTATAACCTCCCTCTCTCGCTGTCTACGGTCAGAAACAGCTGAATCAATTGGCTGACAAAAATGAGGAAAATTTGAAGGTCTATCAGGGTTTGAATTAACCAAACGACCTTGACGAACCTTTTGAATCAAAGAAATTTAATTCATAATTATCTAAAAATAAGGTTACAGCAATTTTTGGAATTCTCCTCCCATCATTATAACGTTTAGCATGCATACAACCAACACATTTGTAATAAGCTGTTTCTATTCCACGTTTATCCTGATAGGAAGAGGAATAGCAAAATTCCTAGAAAATTTTTTAATCCTCAATGAATTTAAAATAACTAACAAATCTTTTTCCCGGCTGTAAAACACTCTCATATAAAACCATCCTTCTTTTATATTTTGTACATCCATAATTAACAGCGCCAAAGTCAATTGTTGGTGCCATTTAATTTGAAATTTATCTGAAGAAAATTTTTTTGAATAATTACTCCGAGTAATAAATTTTTTCGATAACTTTATGTATGGTATAATTAATAGAGATGATAATTATGGAGAGGGTAATTATAAAATAAGGAGCAGATAAACATTTAAAGTTATTTTTGAAAAGCCCATTAAAGAAATTTTAGAATGGTAAGTATTTTTAAACTTCTGGCTCGGGGGTAATTATTTGTGAATCGTAATTATTTGAGTGAATACGGTAAATATTTTGAGAATTTTATTTAAATATTTTAAATAGATTTTATTTTTATTCAGAAAATATAAACAAATTTTTAAAATTAAGCAAATGTTATCTAAATATAAATAGCTATATTAAAATAGCACAGCTAAAAACAAGACATGCTTAGAAATCTAAAAAACAAAATATTATGTTAATAATATTCAAAATAACTTATAAACAAGAATAAAAGGGATGATCTTTGTTTTCGTTAAGAAATTTTTAATAAATTTATTTACCATTTATGATCATGAGCCAGATATGTATATAAAAAGGTTTCTCTTAAAAATTATTGTGAAATGTAGGCACATCTAAGGAATTATGATTTTTACATGAGAGAGCCAAAAGAATGAAAACCAAAGTATATTGGGGATTATATTTAAAATGTTTGGACGTTTAAATCAGACATGCACGAAACGTTTCGTTTCGTTTCGTTGTTTCGTTATGTTTTTCACTGTTTCGTCTCGTTTCGTGACGAAACAGTTTTTAATTTGTTTCGTTTCGTTTTGTTAACGAAACACCTGTGTTTCGTTAACGAAACATTACCTATTTTTTTAGACCAAAATATTACTCAAAACTGAAAAAATTCCCATTCGGTGCTGAAAATTCGAAAAATTTTAGCCTGCGGCGCTGAAATTTGGATTTTAAGCGCCTACGGCGCATAATTTAGTATATTTTTTTAATTCCCCGTTTAGTTTTATGTTTTTTATTCAATTCTATGGCAATTAGGCATATAGAAGGGGGGAGCAACCTCTTAATGCCAATCAGGGGATGGCTCAAGAGATAATTTCGAGTCGGGCCGAAGGTGAGCCTGCCTTTATCGAATCGGGCCAGTACTAGTCTCCTTCGGGCCAAATATCTTAGGCCCGACTCGATCTTTCGGCCCGAGTCGGTACATTTTGGCAACCCTAATCATGAACGTTGTTATCAAGAAAAAAATCTGAGTTGAGAAATATCATTGGATTTGGCAGGAGCAATGGTGTTATAGGAAATTAGGAGGGAGCAAACGGGATATCGGTGGATTTGGAGGGTTTAAAAAATTAAAAAAATGTCGGGAATCAGAAACGGGTTTAGGGGATAGTAATTTCCGACAAAATTAATCCACGATTTTAGGAAATCAGGAAACGGGTCGGCAGGATCGCTGATAAGCACATTTGATCAACACAATTCGATTGGAGTCGATTAAGGCTGATATGCGGATTAGGAGGGTAAACGCAAAAATTTTCAGCATCCGACCACAGTTTAAGGTTCCACAAAGCTATGAAATCATATACATATAGGCCATAACTAGCCTATTAACGTGTTTAAAATCGAATAATTAAGAAAATAAAGCCGATTTTATTAAATTTTTTGAAAATTATAATGTTTCGTTTTGTTTCGTTTCGTTTCGCTAAATTTTTATTGTTTCGTCTCGTTTCGTTAACGAAACGATTTTAAAAAAATTTTGTTTCGTTTCGTTTCGTCTGAAAAAAATTTGGAGTTTCGTGCATGTCTGGTTTAAATAAATTAAATAAGCTTTGCTTTTCCGGTTTTTTAAATTTATATGAACATTGTACATTTATTTTTACATAAATTTTAAGTTTTACATAAATTTTAAAAAAGATAATCTTGCTAAAAAATATACTTTTTTTAAAATAAAGAAGGTCGAAGAAAAAATTTTTTGAGTAAGACTTGAAAAACCGCTAAAAAATTTTTTTCCTAAATAAATTTCCGCCACTGTAGGAATGCAAAATTTTTTTCAGTGGTACTTAATTTACTAATTTTTGGATACCTTGGCCTAAACCGTGTGGCAAATGAAGTAATGGCTTTTTTCCTAATGTTCATCTTCTAATCTCCAATACAAAAAAAAGTTTTAACTGTTAAATTATCTTTATTAAATATATATATACAAGACCCGGCGGGCCGGATCCGGGTTTTATGACATTAACCGGACCAAATTTTCAAAATCAAAATCCGGGTTTCCTCAAAATACCTGGATTTCGGACTACCGGATCCAGAAAATCCGGACCCGGATCAGGTCCGGCTTTTAACTCTAATTTTTTAAAAAGACGTTTTACTCACTCAGTTTGACGATAATGTATCTTTATTAAATATTTAAAACATAAGTCTAAAAACGTCACCAAATATTATACTAAGATTAACAGTGCATTAAATAGTTCCGAAAATTAATAAAAATTACATGAAATACTAAGTAGAAATAAATATTTGCCAAATGCACTCTAATAAATTTTAAGATTTAATCCAGGTTTAATTTATGATTAATCACGTGTTTGTGAAAATTACATAAAAATTAAATATAAGTAGAAAAAGTTTTTTAGGGTTTTTCTTATTTTTTGCGAACTAGTTATGAGATAAGCACAAAAACACTGTTTTGGGTCGAAATTATCAGTCTGCCTTGGACCTATTCAAACCTAAATGACCTATTTCGGCCTTTTTGGAACTGAAACCTATTTGCAATCTATTTCTGCCTTTTTTGGACCTATTTTAGGTTTTTTGAACAAAATCTTATAAATCATCCTTATTTTTGCAAAATTGGCAAAATGATTTTAAAAAAGTGAATGTTAGAATGTTAAAAATATTTTTTAACTAAATCTATTCTTTTTAAATAGTATTTTTTATTTTATCTTCGCTGATATTTATTTTATTTTTAAGCAATTCTTTCACAATTTTCGATTTACAATTTTAGAATTATTTTAGTTTTCGCAAAAGTATTTTAGAAAATGTGAAAAATTAATAACATTAAGTCTGCACTAATAAAGGATGGATTTCGACCTTTCCAAAAGGCACTTATTCAAGCAATGGCAAAATAGTACATCATTACGACATTTCCTAGACCTTGGCCTAAACCGTGTGGCAAATGAAGTAATGGGTTTTTTCCTAATGTTTATCTTCTAATCTCCAATACAAAAAAGTTTTAACTGTTAAATTATTTGTCAATACTATCCTTAGGTTTTTACAAAGGCCCCGTCTCGGATTAGCAAATACAAGGAATTATTTTTGTTGATAATTTTAATGCTATCAAGCATTATTAAATCGTATTATTTTACATTAAATCGTATTATTTTTAAAGATAAATTTACAAAGGTTATCGAAGCTTTTGATCCTGAGGATGCCGCTTGTATACGAAAATTAAGGGAGCTGTTTAACAATCCTAAAATTCCCTAACAACTAGAGAACTAGAGTATATTAAATCGAATTTTACAATAATTTCAAAATACATTATTAGTTCGAATGAAATGGTTTAGCGTAATTTTTTTAATGCCTTAATTTTTAACTGAACAATGGCTACTACTTAATGTAAAAATTTTTTCCCAATTTTGCGTTCTTGCGTTTTGCGTCTTGCGTCTTGCGTTAGATTTTGGCCTTGCGTTGCATTTTTTGAGATTCCCTGCTCGGAATCTCAAAAGAGAGAGAGATTCCCTGCTCGGAATCCCAACCCTGCTCGGACGTATTTTAATTTAAACTCTAATTTTCTCGAATTATTTTCAATTTATAAAAAAACTATGGTTTGACTCCGACTATGGTTTGATTCCGACTTCTTAAACTATGGTTTGGCTCCGACCTCTTCTAACCCCACTAATTTAAATCTCGACTGGCCCTGCCCCGAAATCCCCTGACACGACCAATCTCTCTACCTGCTAACCCTGACCCCGATCGATTTTACCAAACCCGACCACGAACTCCTTAACCCCGATAAAAGCTTTGACTAAAAATAAAAATCAACTGGTTGGCTGCATCGGATTTAGAAAAAATAAATGTTTACTAAAAGCAAAAACAAATAATATTATGCCAATAACTTTTGGCTTTTTTTGCTCTCCACGTCACACTTTTTCTCTTTTTAACTGCTCAATCTAAAAAAATTAATCCCCTATTTCCGATGCTCCATCTCAAAAATTAAATAAATACAGTAATGTATTTAAAGCTTTTTAATCTGTTGATTTTTAGAGTATTAAATTAATAAATAAATTTGTAAACAAAATTAGAGAAAAACTAAAAATTATTTTCTAAATATACATTTATATCTTTCGGCTTATTAAATAAAATTTAGCCATACAGAACATTTTATTTTTTAAAAATTTAGTTGAAACAAAAAATATCCCCGATATATCCAACCTCTGATATCATTCCAAATTTTTTGATTTTCTTATTAATCATCGGTCTTCTGGCACTCTTATTCTCACCTTTTAATCTTTTCAAATCAACGAAAGTGCATAAAATTCACATTTCGACGCATCATGCAAAATTTTTTCTTTTTCTCCTTTAAATTACCTACACTAAAGCCTCAATTTTCTCACGTTTTCAGCGCAGAAAGCAAAAATTTTGAGAATTTTGGGGAACCAAGAGGCCAGATTTCTTCCTTTACTCACCGGCGGAGATGAATTTTGGACAAAAGGATTAAGGGAATAATGTAAAAAATTAAATAGGTAGTTTAATGAGGTATAGTTTAATAAGGTGTTTCGTTATTTATTTTCTTCCTTTTTTCGTTTCATGTTTCGTAAATAATTGCAAATTTTGTACCAAAATAATTAAAATAATTTTTTTCGTATCTATAAGTCAATAAAAAAATTTGCCGGAGGCATCGAAATGTGAATTTTATGCACCTTGTTAATTTTGGGAGTTTCGGAGGTTTGGCAGAATTTATTGGGATAGGAAGTGGTGAGAATATGGATAGAAGACCGAAGATTAATGAGGAAATCAAGAATTTGGAGGGATAAATAAACCACTTTTATTGTTTGAAGTTTTAAGCTACTACATCCTTTTATCATCCTGATATTCTTCTTAACCCTTTCCTCACCTAATAATACTCTTATAATATTGCATAAATTAAAATAAAAATTAATATAGGGGTAGGACGGCAATTCTAAGATTAAATACTGTATAATTTACCTATTTATAAACACATAAAAGATTTCTAAATTAAGAATTTCATTTGTTGTTTTTTGCTTTTTAACCGTTAATTTTAATACTAAATAAAATATTTATAAATACTTTTAAATACGTATTTAAGTATTTAGATGTTTTTTTTTGTTAAAAATAAATAAAAATGCAACATTATCTTTGCGATTTCCTGTTTTTTCAGAAGAAAATTTTTGTTTTTATCTTTAAGAATAAATAAAATAAAAATATAAATACAGCTGTAATACAGGTGCTCGTTGACAAAAGTTTATTTTTAATTATTTTCAGTAAAAAAGTGATAAAATGGCATTTAAAATACTTGAGTAGAAAATATGAGACGGAAATTATTTTTTTGTTTTAAGATTTGCTGCACAATTTTTAAAAAACCAAATTTTTAGGCAATTAATAAGCCAAATTACGCTTAAAACCTTCATAAATCTAAAAATGCCAGAAGGAATTTTTTGACTAAACTAATAATCCAAAATTCTCTTGAAAATGGAAAAAATGCTCAAAAAATGCTTCTAGAGGAGAAAGAAAACAACAAGCATATGCGAAAATTTGGCGAAAGACAGGGGGGCAAAATGATACACAACTGAAATCGGCTGTAGTATAGTATACAGGAGGCAAAATTTTGATATAAAACACATACCATTCGATTCGTCTCGGCGAGCGGAGTCGAGTGGTACCACTCTCTATTCACGGAAATGCCTGTGAACCGAGATATAGGTCCCCGAAAATCGAAAAACCAAAGGGGGAGTAAGCACATTTTTGGGGTGAAAAATTCAAAAATGCAAATTATACCTCATTCGAAAGAGCTCGTCGAGCTGAGTCGAATGACACCAAAATCAACGAAATCCGAGATGATTGGACAAAGTTATGATCTTTTCTTTTAGCTCCTTACCTATGGCATCTGTGGAGATTTTTGCTGCTACGGAGGCCCCAAATACGTCCAGAGCAAGGGAGATAGGAATAGGTTTATGTTACGAGCCCAGACCCAGTGCCCGTAGAGTCCCCGCAAGGCGCGTGCCGCAAAACACCGCGCGAAGCGCGGTGTTTTGCACAAACGCCTCGCCGACGCCACATAGGTTTAGGTTTTTTGTTTGTTGTGTCATAACTTTGTCTAATCTTGTTCAATCACGATGATTTTTGTGTCATTCGATTCAGCTCGTCGAGCTCTTTCGAATGAGCTATTATTTGTAAGAAAAATTAGACACTCCAAGTCCATTCTCTATTTGATAACAAAATTTCTGTCTAACTTTATAGAAGTAAGATTTCATAAAACCATTAAAATACTGTATTTATTTCTAACATAATTAACCTAACACTAAAAAATTTTTTTATTTAGTTTGGAGCTAATTTATTAGCTCGTTACAGATTTGGCATGAAGTGAAATTTAAAAATAAAAAATGTTATTTTTAGAAAATAAATTTACATTTATTTAATGACTATTTCACATTAATGTATTTTTTAAAATTATTATACAAAATCTGGAAGGAAAATTACTGGGGAATTAGTAAATATTTCATCTATCCCTTTTTTTACTTCTTTTAGGGAATCCCCTACATTTTTTTATTTATGTAAAGGCTATATTTTTAAAAATGCTTTCACGTGAATTACATCTGACTTTTTGTACTTAATAAACCAAAAGTTTAATTCAAAGTAAATATTTTAAATTTTTGTCGTAATTAATAGTAAGATTGGATGGAGAACAATATGGTAGTAATAACTTTCCGCGTGCCCGCATATCATTGTCTACAGCTCGATTTTTATAAGTTTCAACATTATAAGGTACAAAGATTAACAATAATCAAATCTTAAGGATTTTCAGTTTGCCAAGAATAGATAATTTCATTTTCTTAGCGACGCAGGCGAAAATCTTAAAAGTCTATCTTGATGAAGCATAAACAATTCACTTATTCAGCGCTGCATGCAAAAATTTGAGAATTTCGGAAGGCCAAGAAACCTAATTTGTTTATTTCATGGAAAAATTAACATCCAAATATCGGAATACTTTAAGACCTAATATCAAAAAATAAATCGGGTTTGACTCAATTAGATTCAGATATAACACAAAACTAGCACATCCTCCCTAATTTATTGAAGCAATAAATACTCAGGGTAATTATTTCAGCATTTATGTTAGGTTAATTTTGGGAATGTTAAATTTAATTTGAGAAAA
This sequence comes from Meloidogyne enterolobii, assembly GCA_963681835.1. NCBI lineage: Eukaryota > Metazoa > Nematoda > Chromadorea > Rhabditida > Meloidogynidae > Meloidogyne > Meloidogyne enterolobii. The sequence continues at coordinate 1,881,050 of CAVMJV010000029.1, forward strand.
ATAAAATAATTTTAAATAAATTAAATAAATGTTATTTTTTAATTAAAATTTTGTTGCATTAATTGTTGTATTGCTTGTTGAGGATTCTTCATAATTTCAGCGAATGCTTCACTAGGAGTTTGAGTTATATTTGTTGTGGGTCGTGCAGCTTTTTTTTTGTTTTGTTCATAATTTTTTAAAACTCTAAAAATTGAACAAAATTAATTTTAAAATTAAATTATTTTGTAGATAATACTTTGTCCCAAAAATTTTTTTAAATTATTTAAGGTATATCAGTTGCTTATCTAAGCAAAGGTAATGAATTTTCCCACTCATTTCACTATCTTTGTTATTCCATTGAATGATTGACTGATTTCTATTGAAACATCCTATTCACATGTTCACTACATCAAAATTATGTAAAGTTATTAGCTAGAGACTTGCTAAACATCCCCACAAGCTAGTGTTTGGACAACCAAAATTCTTAGGGAAAATAATGGCAATATGTATCTAAGTTTATTTAACAGAATGTTCCAAACACTTCTATATTCCTATTTAACTATAAAACCTAACCTTCTAGCAAATACTTCTCTTTCTGATGGCCAATCACAATCATTTCCTTGATATATTGGTTTTGGGGAATTCCAAAATAATTTTCCTCCAAATCCTTTTTCTATATAAAAATATTTTTAATCTTTTAAAATTATTTTCTACCTTTTAAAAAGTCCATAACTTCTTTGTTATATTTTTTAAAGAAAAGCATTGCATCTCTTGCATAAACCGTCAAGGATAATTTACTGGCATCTTTAAAATAGGAGTATGAAATTAATTTTATAACCATATTATATCTTGAGCCTTTTAAATCTTTGCTTAATTTAATAGTGAAACTTGTGACGCAAAATTTCCAAGGACCTTCGGTTTCTTATTTATCATTTCTAATTTTGCACTAAGTGTTTCCCTGATTCATTCCTACGCTCTTTAATGCGCCAAAGTTGGAACTTTAGGAGATATTGAAATTCTGTTGAGGAACATTCATTCTTACGGAACTAGACTAACTTTTTGACTTTAATCCTGTCTTAATATAATTTTCTAAAATGCTATATGCCCGACTCCGTAAAAATCCATGTAACTCTTAGTTCAAGGCCTAAAGTCTCGCATGTCTCTATACATACCGTATTTTTTCTAAAATAGCCCCCCTCTGGAGGTCGATCGAAAAAAATAACCCCCGCGGGCTATTTTAGAGAAAATACGGTAATTTAATGAAAATAATCTAAACACCCACCAGTTACAACAATATATTGTATATCTATTTCGTTAACTTGTGTATCATTTCCAAATTTTGGTCCAATCTTGATTATATAAACTAGAAATAATAATTATAATTATTTTAATTATTTTCCGTATTTACTTATAATTAGTAGGGAACTGATTTATATGGATTTCCATATTTTTTTTCCTGGCCTAGTTGGGTCTTGAAACGTCCAAAAAACATAGTTTTAGCATATGTTGATAAAACCGATAATAGTCCATATAATCCTTTCCCTAATAATTACCCTCTCCCTATTAAATGCCCCCTCCAGTCGAAGGGTAAAAAATAACTACTAAGGGTAATTCTTTGAGTAAATAAGGTACTCTATAATTTTAAATTAATCCTTTACATTGTCGTGGATAAAAATATTCTTCAGTATACATCCAATACTTGCCAGTACCTACTTTATTTAAATCTCTTTTAAAAGTTTCTATTGGTCCATTTTTTGACACTGCACGATAAGCTTCCTTTTTAATTTTTTTTAATTGAATTTTTATTTACCTCAATAGAAAATCCATTTTCACCCATCACACTGTTTGGTTTAACTTTTAAAAAATATTTTTAATAAAAAAATTGTTTATTAATTACAATAGCTAACGGCACAATACATTTGCGGCCTGTTAATGTCAAAACTGACGGATGCTTTATAGACTTGAAACCTTTAAATTTCGTTAAAATAAATTAAAATATTTTTATGGTTAATTTTATAAATAAAATAAATTTATAGATTAATTTACAAAAGAATGGATCAGAGAAAAATTTGAAAATTGTCTTGGTAGTTGATATTGATATCGACCGATACTAATATACGACGGAAATGAATTGAAAAATAATAAAGTAACCTTCCCATTGAATACACCTATCCACAGTCCATATAATCCAAGCAATTAGCGAAAGGAAGGATCAATCGGTTGATCAAAAGATAGCAAGCCCTATATTATTGCCCGGTCGGAGTGAAATGTCGTTGCCTGTTTAATCTGAGGGTCTGAGCGGTGAATAATGTCCAGCCGGACTAACAACAATAATCAAAGTATTCCCTTCATATTCCGCTAATTCACTGGGTAGGGATGCAGGTTCGCTTATTATTTAGTTAATTAAAAAATCCAACCATTTGCCCATAATAAGGGCTGAAGGAACATCAACAGTTTCTGCTGGATTTTGAATCATTTGGCCGATACCACTAATAATTTCAGCAAAATTTTGAATATCCCACTAAATACATACATATTTAATTTGATAATTTATTTAAATAATTTACAGGATTTTCGCCAATAGCATTTACATTAATATTTACTATCAATAATGATAATATAAAATAAAATAAGAATTCTTGAAACATTTTAATATTCGATATTTTTATCTATATTTAAGATCTTTTTATAATTATGAATAAAAATCCATGAAAATCATAAAATAAATATAAATATATGTATGATAACATAAATAGAATTTCTCTATATTTTTATTCTAAATTTTAATTTTTAATAATATAGAGCGCAAAAAATTTATTGGCGAATTTATCCAAAATGATTGTTAAAAATACGGAAAAAAGACGTAAATGGTCATTCTCGGTTCTTTTTTGAATGGATAACCTCAATCCACTCAGTTGGCGATTTAAAGAGAACTTATACAAAATGGAAGGATTTATTAATGGATTTCTCCCTTTCTAGATTGATTCTTTTTTTGTATTCAATGTATGGAGAGATATATAAAATTTAATTGTGAAGGATGAAATTTATTTTAGCAAATTTTGGGCTGAATAAAATAAAAAGAGAAATTAATTATTTATAAAATAGTAATAGAATTTTCTTTAAAAAATTTAGAAAAAAATTTAAAAAATTTTCTGGGCCTTTCAAAATTGTCGTTTCGGGGAGAATGTCATGTTGTGGTATGTACAAATCAACGATAAATTCTCCCAAAATCCGCCCAGTTCTTTTTTGTAACAGCTCTTTTTCGTTGCATCAGAAGAGTCTGTATCATCCTAATCCTACACGTCTGTATCTTCCTATGAAATTTTTTCTTAAAAATTCGATTCGGCTATATTGTAGCAAATTTCAATGGCTTTCGAAAGAGCCTAAAATTAAAATTTATAATCATCCTTAAGGTGTCGAAAATATTTTTAAAGAGATCTAACTGTGTTTTACGTTGATTATAGATGTCTTCGAGTTGTCCGGATCTCGACACGAGTAGAGATATGGCCCTAATTTTTTTATTTGTTGTTGTTTTAATTTTTTGTTGTTGTTTTAAACAATTTAATATCTTTTTATCAGTTTAATCTAAATAAATATTTATTTATCTAAATAGATATTTATTTATTTTGTTTGACTTTGACCCCCATATCTACATACATAGTATTAATAAAAACATCCATTACATTATTTTTTATTTAAAATTATGTTGCCCAAACATGTTTTTATCGATCATTTATAAAATAAAATATTTACATATTTGTACTTTATTAGTAATTAATTAATTAATTATTTGTTTTTCCTCTTTCTTTCCACGTGCCAAATCGGCATACGATACATAAAGAGAAAATGGACGCCACTCCTTGCAAAAAAAATGCAAGAAAAGAAAGGAAAAATGCGCATTCTCTTTGCGGACATGTAGGACACCAACCGGACATTTACCTTCTTGACTTATGCCGCATTAGTTGAGCTATTTTTACTTGATATTTTTTACTATTAATACCGTATATGCTCGAATAATTACCCTGGGTAATCATTGTTTCGACCTCTCGCTGAAGGGGGTAATTAATCGAGAGGATGGGCTAAATTTGGGGTATTTATATCTCAATAAATCGCGGAGGAAATCCATTTATTTTTTGATATTGATTCTTATAATGTTTCAATAATTAAAATTGACAATGATTCTTTCAATATTTTTAAAATTAAAGAATGAAAGGGAGGGGGTAATTATTTGAGAGAGGTTAATTATTTGAGCATTTACGTTAAGTGAATATTGTTAATATTGTTTAAAAATTTAAAATCTTGTTTAAATATTGTTAATTATTTTATTGTTTTTAATTATTTTTAAATATTTTTATAACTATTGCTTAAAAATTTCTATTTAATCCAAATAATGACTAAAAGCCGTTCTCGTTCCCTAATTAAAAACATTCAAATCTGAATGTGTCAGTGCCAAAATTATTTGTTGAGTATGCACTTTAACTCGTGTCCGAATTAGCCATACCTTTCCTTTATTAAATAACGTCACATTATTTGACAATAAATTACCAAATGATTTAATTTAAAGTCATCGTGTTTTTAAGTCGTGCATAATAAAGACATGCACTCAATTTCGGTAGCATTTTTTAAATATTTTAATTTAAAAACATCTCCTAATTATCTTTATTTTTGCTTATTAAATATTTTAAATTTACAATTAATTCTCTAATACTCTATTTAAATTAATACCCCTCTTAATATTAAATAGCGAATTGCATGAGAAATTTGCTCTAGTAAAAATTGAAAAAATGTGCAGATGCTATCATTACAACTAGAATATTCTCCCATTCATTTTGGGTACATTTATTGATATTTCTAAATATTTTTTCCTTCCATTTATTTTTACTTTTTTGTTAAATTTTGTCTGCATCGATCTGGTACTTTTATCAATAAATTTTGTAAAATAAAATTTTTGTTATAAAATATTTTACACTGCCTATATCCCATTTTCTAAGTAAAACATAATTATTTTTAAAGTTCATTAAAGGAATATATTTGTAAAAATGCGCCGAATACTTAATTCAACAAAACTAAGAACCTCTTCATCTGTTAATACTTTATCAACTCTTTTTATTATCCGTAATCAAAGCAGAGTTGCTTCTTCTCCATTACAAATAAAAAATGACAGAAATAATTCTTTAAAAATACAAAAATTTCCTATTAAAAATAATAATATTAATATAAGGGAAATAAATTCTGATTGTTTTTCTGATAGGTAAATTAAATAATTATAACGATAAATTTATTATATTCTCGGTTTAAGGCATAATGGCCCTTGTGGTAAGTTGAACCTAAAAATATTTTTTATTCAAATTAATTTTCAAAATACATATACATTCTAGAGTTGGAAAAACAGCAAATGCTTCGTTATCTTGGGTTTAAGGCAATTATTTAATTTTATAAAATAAAGTCGGACCTCACTTGTGTATGTAAAAAAATACATAAATGGGGACCACATACATAAAATTCCCCATCCGTGAATGATGAAACGAACTAAATAGAGATAACTTAGCCAGTTCTTCCCCCCCCCCCCTTCTCTCTCTCTCTCTCTCCCTTCCTCAAGTCCATTTTTAAAGATTTACACAATTATCTACAAATGGAATAAGTTATAGATAATGTAAATGTCCCGGGTGAAGCTCGGGGTTGACTCGCCAAATTCAATGGTTGCACTTTATATCATAATTTTTCAAAACGTGTTCAATCGTACTATGTTTACACACGCTCAATTGTGTGTAAACTCAGTTGAGGTCCGATTATAATTCTTAGTAAAATTTTTATATTAGATTTTTGTAATTTAAACATATTTTTAAAAAAGGATTTGGATGAGTTAACCAACACAAATGTGCCAGAAAGTATTCGTTTACGTCAAAAATTGGGAAAACAAATACCCGAGGAGGGCGTAGACGAATCTAAAATGTTAAACGAATTAAGAGAAATTGCTTCATTAAATAATCCTTACAAAACTTTTATTGGTAAATTTAAATTAATTAATCAAAAAGATTAAAATTATAGAAATTTTAATTTATGACAAATTTTTATCAGTGTCTTAGATTTTCCTTTCGGTAGGGGGTTAATTGCCAAAAATCAACTAACTTATTTTAGCGGGGTTTTTCTTATGTTACGACCTCCTGCCGCTTGTTATAGGTTAAATAACTGAACTACGAGCGCTCTTAAGATTCAGGCCTGAACTATTCTGTTTTTGTATATTTTTAATTAAAAATTATTAAGTGAATAATTTTAAAAATAATTTATTACTCATTTTATTTTAATTTTATTAATTTTAGGTATGGGATATTATGGTATGTTATTATTTGATATATTCATTTATCAAAAATTTATTGAAAAATAATTTTAAAGATTGTATCGTCCCATCAGTAATTGTTAAAAATATGTTACAAAATGCTGGATGGTGATTAATTATTTAAATTTTAAAAATTTTTAAAAATAATCGGTATCTTCTTTCCCCATGTCTAGGGTTGGCTGTTCCTTGAAAATCACAGGATATGTATCAGGAACCTACTCGAAAATTTTCTAATATCCCACATTTTTCGTTTTCGGATATCTTTAACCGCCAAACTTCCTACATCAACTATCAAACAAGATTAAATTTAGTTTACATTATTAATACAGAACAGTCTTTGTTTTTTAGATGCTTTATTAGCTTGTAACTTTATTATGAAAATTTGGGATTTCCTAGTTAAAAAAATTTATTAAATTTTTATTTATTTTTACTTTCTTAATTTCTAGGACTTCTCCATATACTCCTTATCAACCAGAAATAGCACAGGGACGCTTAGAAAGTCTTTTAAATTTCCAGACTATGATATCTGATTTAACTGGTTTACCCTTTGCAAATGCTTCAGTTAATTAAATTTAAAATTTAATTTCTTTGTAAATTTTAATTAAAGCTGTTAGATGAAAGTACTGCTTGTGCTGAGGCTATTGCTTTAGCTGTTCGTGTAACTAAAAGGAGAAGTTTGTTTTTACTTCAAGAAATTATTAAATTTTATTTTCAAGAAACAACAATGCATAAAATAGAAATATGAAACATTAAAAAATTTTTTTGTCAAAAGTTAAAAATTACAAGAAAAATTAAAAAACCCTAGAAAAATCAGACGAATATAAGCATTTGTTCAGATACTTACGGTCAAGACACTGGGGCCAACATTTAGCCAAAATTTTAAAATCTTAAATAAATCCAAGAAAGATACAAGGCATATTTGATCGGTTATATGCTGATACGGCTTTACTGAAATTTCGTTCCTTGGAATTTTATTTGTTTTTTGCGTGTGTACTTAAAACGTGATTTTAATTTGAAAAAATCATAAAATTCGATTTTCAGTATGTGATTTTCTTATAATTATCAGTACTTGGAAATCTTAGGATATCCGGAACTTAAGCGAAGATCCAAACAGAAAAATCTTCATATTTCGATTTTTCGATAACCTACTCTTAATAAATTTATTTACAGCAATCCTTTATGACACTGGATTACATCCACAGAATATTGGTGTAATGGCTACACGTTCAGAACCAATGGATATTAATTTTAAACCATTGGATATTAATGAAAGAAGTGTTAATAACAAGTTTGGAGATAATATTGCCGCAATTATTTTACAATATCCCAACACAGAAGGGTTAATTTATGAAGATTTGGATTTATTAATTCAATATGCACATAAAGAAAAGGTGAATAGATAAGTTCGAAAAAATTATTAGAGTCACACTGAAAACTTGCGGTTTCGAGTTTTTTGAGAATTAAACAAATTATGTTAAATAGTACATTCATAAAAAGGGGACATATTATTAAAGAGGCAAATACAAAGGTCCGGCCAGATTAGATGTAATAATTCTTATAATTAAATAATAAACATATGGTTTAGGATTTATCCGGGGCATTATTATGTCAAGAATAAGGTAAAAAGTGAATAACACAAATAATAGATATGGGTCGGGAATGTTGATAAATTGAGGGTGTCAGAATTCCTTTTCACATAGGAAAAGCAGGAATTTACTATTCCTCATTCCGCCTCCGTTTCCGCTCTTTAAAATGTGTGAGGGTCCATCCCTGATGAAAAGGTAAAATGCACGTGAATAAGCACACACATCCTTCTATACTTATAAAAATCTTCCAAATATATTAATTTTTAGATTCTCGTTATAATGGTTTGCGATTTACTTTCTCTTACACTTTTACGTTCTGCCGGAGATTTGGGTGCAGATATTGCAGTAGGTAGTGCTCAACGGTTTGGACTTCCTCTTGGTTATGGCGGGCCTCATGCTGGTTTCATGTCTGTTGCCAATTTAGCTTTGGCTAGACAAATGCCTGGAAGGATTGTTGGAGTTTCTAGGTGTTTTTGGAAATTATTTGAGCTGTTTTTTTCAAATTTATAGAGATCAACAGGGAAATATTGCTTATCGTCTAACTCTCCAAACTAGAGAACAGCATATCCGAAGAGATAAAGCAACCTCCAATATTTGCACTGCTCAAGCACTTCCTGCTAATATTTCTGCAATGTTTGTCTTTCTTAAATTGTTTAACGGAGAGATATTGGGAGAATTTTATGAAAAATTATTTTTGAATATTTAAGGTATGCAATCTATCATGGACCCAATCGTTTAGTTTATGTTGCCAAAAGGATACATAAAGCTACATCATTTCTTTCTCAAAGTAATTTGAAATTTGATTTTGTTCAGAATTTTTACTAATCTAATTAGGGTTGCCGGCCCAGTTTGGTTCGGTTTGATAGATCTAATCGGGCATCGAATTTTGTACCGAAAAGAGCTGTTTAGAAACAAATTAATCTATGGAACTCTGAATACCAAATCCGAAAAAGTTATCGAAATAGAAAATATTTTTAGAAATTTTCGAAATCGAAAACCGAATGATGATCAAACGAGAAAGTGAACAAACGTTGATAAACGACAGTGATACGATCACCTCGTGACCAATCAAGAATCCCCTTAGAAATTAATTGATTACTATCTGTTGATCAATTGAAAATTTTGATCAAAATAAACTATTCCCCTAACAACCTTACCTTGTTGTATAATAAAATTATGATGGATTCTTGATAAGTATCAAAATATAATATTTATCTCTAACCAATTAAAAATTAATTTTTTAAGCCTTAAAAGCTAATGGAATTCAAGTTGTCCACAAATGTTTTTTCGATACATTAAAAATCCTTCCATTAGATAAGCAATTATTTAATTTGAAATGCGAGGAAAAAAGAATAAATGTTAGAAATTATAAAGATGGTTATATTGGTATTTCTTTGGATGAAACAACTAAAAGTATTTAAAAAAATATTTTCTTAAAAATAATTTTTAAAAGTTGGTGATATTTGTGATATTCTTTATTTATTTGGAATTAATATTTGTGAGGTAAATTTAAAATTACTATAATCAGAGCTATGCAGCAGGGGTGTGCCGAAACAGATTTTAAAAAGCGAAAGACGAAAGTCGAAAAGGCGAAAGTCGATTTAAAAGGCTAAACACGAAAGGCTAAAGACGAAACACCAAAAAAGACGAAAATAAGACGAAAGGCGAAAGACGAAACAACTGTAATGAGGAAAAATCTCTAGATATCGGTTAAACTAAAGCTTTGGTTAATTACCTACTTTCAAATCTTCTATCAAATTCTCCAAATCTTGCGATTTCCTTCTTAACCACTAAATTATGGATATCAGAGGATTTAGAGTGATTAAGGAGGATATCAGAGGATGTGTATGGAAAAATTCAAATTTAAATTTTTATTTTTTCCTATCATTGGAAATCGACCATCGTTAATTGTGAATATAGTTAAAAGATTTTGGGAAATCCCAGGATATCCAAATCCGTTGTCCGAACAAGAATTTCGATATCCGGATCCGTAACCAAAATTTTTAATAAAATACTGAGGCTTACCCAAGTAGAGAAGTATCCCCTTTATCAGCGCCGCAGGCGAAAATTTTAAGAATTTTGAAGGTCCTTAAGTCAGATTTCTTCCTTTTGCGCCGCAATAGATACCACTATGCTTGAAAATAACCTGTATTAACTTTTTAAGCGCCGCAGGCGAAAATTTTGAAAATATAAGGTGTCTAAGGCACGGAAAATTTACTTTTTAAATTAAAAAAATAATTTTTTCATAGAAAAATTATAATTATTCTATTCATAATATGTAAATAAAAATCTTGTCCCTAAATTTGGTCCGAACCTAACAATAATAAAATGGTCGCTAGTCGAAGTCTAACAACTTACCACTCAACCATCAATCACTTTATTCAGTTACAAGAAAATTATACATATATTTATCCCCACTCGTCCTTAGTTTTTTTCTTTCTTTTCTTCTCCAAATTACCAACTTTTCCTCACATACCATCATTAGGGGTGTATAATATTTTCGCCTTTCGCCCAAAAAAGCGAAAGACGAAAGGTGAAAAGGCGAAAGTCTTTTTAAAAAGCGAAAGACGAAAGGCGAAAGACGAAACACCAAAAAAGACGAAAATAAGGCGAAAGACGAAAGACGAAACGGCACACCCCTGCTATGCAGTATTGTCTGGACTGGTACCCATGGGTTTTTTTTACAAACTGACCCTGGGACGCTTTTCAGATATGACCCAGTGCCGGACTTTCCCGGTCTGAGGCCTGCCCCTCCCCCACCCAAAACAGACTTTTTCAAAATATTTGCTTTACGGGCTATCGGGCATTGAAAACCCGACCTTGAAAGTGAATAGTTCTAATTACAATTAAATTAACTAACATTAAGAATTAAATTCATTTAGAAAGAAATTAAAAATAAATTAATGGAAACTTCAACACCCTTAATTGGTAATTCTCCACATTCTAGACATTCACCTTTCCTAACTGGACATGTATTTAATAGTTATCATAGTGAAACACAGATTATTAGGTGAATAATTTTTAATAATTTTATCAAATTTTAAAATTGAAAAGTTATTTCACAGACTTTTACTTTCTTTTCCACTCCTTCCTTACTTTATCAGTATGACCAGTATTTAAAAATTTAAAATATGCCCTTTGTACTACCATAAAAACATTATTAAAGACCCCAATTAACCCGGTTATTTAACCATATTGTCTAACAATAAGCATATTTATTATTGTACCTGTAAAGCCGTCGTCATAAGTTCACTTAATCCTATGGTGTCCCACTTTATTTTTTCTGTACTTGCGGACATGGCTACTAATTTTGGTACGAATTACTAATTATGGCAAAAAGCATAAACTTTTCCAAACTAAAAATATTTTTATTAATAATTTTAAATACCTAATTTATTTAAAGATATATGAAAAGACTTGAAAATAAAGATCTCTCACTCGTCCATTCAATGGTTAAAATAATTTTATTTTTAAATTAATTTTTGAAATTATAGATTCCCCTAGGTTCTTGTACTATGAAATTAAATGCAAGTTGTGAATTAATTCCTGTAAATTTTTTAAAACTTTATTTAAATTAAAAAAAATTATTTAAAGATAAGTTGGCCAGAATTAGCTAATATTCACCCTTTTGTACCTACAGAACAAGCAAAAGGATATTCTAAAGTATTTTGGAATTAATTAGTTTAATTGTTATTTTTGTTAGATTTTTAATGATTTGGAACGTTGGTTGTGTGAACTTACTGGTTATGATAAATTCTCTTTACAGCCAAATAGGTACTAGTAAATAATTATTTATAAAAATAACTTTCATGATGTGTCGATAATTTAAAATTTTTTTAAATTTAGTGAATTTAACTGAAAATATTTAAATTGAATAAGTTAAACTTTAGACTTCTGAAATGAGTTAAACCCTTGTTTTAAGGGACTTCTTTAGTAATTGTTTTAGTTTAAGATCTCGCCCCCTCCACCGTCCGTTTCCATTTTAAGTTATATTCGGAAAGCTCGTCGAGCCGGGTCCAATGAGTACTAGCTGGTGGAAAAACCTCCGAATGAGTCATTAGTTTAGGCGCTTTTTTACTATTCTCCGAACTAGTCAAATTTTTGGGCTTAAGAAGTTAGTAAGTCGAAGAGAGCGAAACTGAAATTATTTTTAGTCTACCCCAATCAACCTACATTTTTGATTTAAAAATTTTTTTAAAAGGAACTGTTCTTTGGGTACACCCCAACTTACCGCGAGCCCAACTCGTCGCAGAGCTATAACTTCGTTCAGAATTGTCGAATCCGGGGCACCCTGGTATAGTTCGATTCAGCTCGTCGAGACGCATCGAATCATACCAAGGCGTACCGGATTCGACAATTCTGAACGAAGTTATAGCTCTGCGGTAAGTTGGGCTCGCGGTAAGTTGGCTTGCTCTCCTGTTCTTTTATCAAACTTATTTCAAATATTTTAGCGGAGCTAATGGTGAATATGCGGGTATGTTGGCAATTCGTGGTTATTTCCATTCTAAAGGGGAAAGCCAAAGAAATGTAAATTTGTTTAGGAAAAAAGTTTTTTTAAATAAATTTATTAAAATTTAAAGATTTGTTTAATCCCTGTATCTGCTCATGGAACTAACCCAGCTACTGCACATATGGCTAATTTTAAAGTTGTTCCAGTTGAATCAGATAAACATGGAAATATTAATTTTAAAGATCTCTCTGCTAAAGTATAAAAATTAAGTTAAAATTAATATTATAAATATATTTAAGTGTGAACGTTTTTCTAATGAATTAGCATGTGCAATGATTACATATCCTGTAAGATTATTTTTTCAAAATTAATTTATCTTATGCCCCAATAAATTCCAAATTTATCATTTCAAAGATTAATTTTTTAAATTACCAACGAAATCAGCCTTTTTCAATTTACTTTTAAATAAACAGAGTAAAGCAGCTGGGCTATAGCTATTTCTCTCCTTTAGCTAGTGCAAAAGGTTATTCGGCGGCTGAGAGCGAGCCAGCATTTTCAGTAGATGTGTTAGCCATTACACCACGCCGCCTACTGCACAGCCTTAGGAATTAAATAGATAGTATATGCTTTACAACTAGAATTATAAAATTTTTAGAGCTGTTAGTATGGTAACCTCCAAATTCGTATCAATTTTTCCTAGCTTAATTTCACTTTAGTTTATATCGTCACTTTATATCGTCTCCCGAACATCACTAATATGTACATAGGTCCTAAATTCTCTGGTTAAATTTCTAATATTTTAAGTCAACTCATGGAGTTTTTGAATCACAAATTAAAGAAGTTTGTAATAAAATACACGAACATGGTTAAATTATTTAAATATAATTTTTGAAAAAAAATATTTTCAAAGGAGGTCAAGTTTATTTAGACGGTGCTAATTTTAATGCTCAAGCATGCCTTTGCAGACCTGGAGATTATGGAAGTGATATTTCCCATTTTAATTTACACAAAACTTTTTGTATACCTCATGGTGGTGGAGGACCAGGAATGGGACCAATTGGAGTGTATGTGTTGATATTATTAGGAAATAAATTAAGATCTCTGAAAACACTAATATGTATTAACTCTGAAAACACTAATTATTTTAGGAGGAAAATTTTACGTAAAAAATTTGAATTTATTTTATTTAATAATTTTGGACCCACATTTGACCTAATAATTAAATATTGAATGAGGACAGTTTTTTCTTAATAAATTTTGGGAGAAAAACTGATCCTAAGTTAATTTTGGGAACAAGGGTCTTTGGAACAAGACTCTTGTTCGAAAGACTTTCTTGGGGGTTTTATTTCATGGGCTCGTGGGTTTTCTTTCTCTTCGACTCGGGCCCACCTTGAGTCATAGAAATTTTCAGTCTTTAACACCTAGAATTTATCCACGAAATATTGCTAAGATTCCCTCCAAATCAAAAAAATCTTCCCATCAAATTCAAATAAATTATTTAAGTAAATCACATCTTGCACCTTTCCTGCCTGGACATCCAATAATACCACAAAATGGAGAACGATTTGATGGCGTTGTGAGCGGTGCACCTTGGGGAAGTGCCAGTATTTTGCCAATTACTTGGGCATATATTAGATTGTAAAACTATTTTTTTGATATTTATTTTTTAAACTCTTTTTTTAAAGAATGGGTATTTCTGGTCTAAAAACTGCCTCCCAAACAGCTATTCTTAATGCTATTTATATGGCAAAAAGATTAGAAAATGCTGGTTATCGAGTTGTTTATAGAGACGAACAAGGCTTAAACGCTCATGAATTTATTATAGACTGTAAACCTTTCAAGCATGTTGGTATTGAAGTAGATGATATAGCTAAACGTTTAATGGATTTTGGATTTCATGCACCAACAATGCATTGGCTAGATTTTTAAATTTATTATTAGAGAAGAAACTTAAAATATTCTGTAGGCCGATTCGTGATAGTTTAATGATCGAACCAACAGAGAGTGAGGACAAAGCAGAATTGGATCGGTACTGTGAGTCTTTAATTGCAATCAAACAAGAAATAGAGCAAATAGCTAAAGGACAACTACACGTTGATCTCTACAAAGTAGGGATGAAAATATTGAACTACTAATTTTTGTGATTCAGAATGCCCCACACACCCAAGCAGTTTTGATGGCCGACATTTGGGACAGACCTTACAGTCGAGAACAAGCTGGTTGGCCAAAGCCATGGTGTCTTACTCCAAGAAAGGTATGGCCATCCTGTGGAAGAATTGATGATTCTTTTGGTGATAGAAATTTAGTATGCATGTGTCCTTCAGTTGAAGAATTGGCACATCAATAAGATTTATGATTTTTGAATTTACTAATGTCCTATTTTTTCTTTTAAATAAATACGTTGAAGAAATGGGAAGAATCCACAGTTGTGGGTCACTAGGCTGCGCCACATAGTGCTGCCACTGAAAGCGGGGCCATTAGAGTTAAATAACCTCGACGATTTTTCTCAAACCCCAGTATAATAGTAAAGTTTAATGGGGACTCGAACGTTGGGTCTCCAGTTCCCGCAAGCGGGAACCGGAGACGCGTTCGAGCGTCCATTAAACATTACTATTATATGGAGGTCCTAGGCGGATTAGTTTCAGCTATAATTTTAGCAATTTCCAATTGTTGATTCCTATTTTGACATGTACTTTTCCACTGTTCTCTCATTATTTGTTCTCTAGCTTGTGCTTCTTCCCATGACAAAAAATTTAAACGACTTTTTTCATGATTATCCTTAATTTTATTATAGCGTTTTTTTGTGCTTCCTCGGGATCAAACAATTCTCTTTTATTTAAAGGGGTAAAAGTCGGTAAAATTTTTAAATCTTCATCCCAATATCCAGGTTCTCCTTTTGGTCCAGGTAATCCATTCTTTCCATTAATACCAGGGCTTCCTTTGTCTCCTTTAGGTCCAATCGGACCCCGAGGTCCTTGTAAGCCATCCAGTCCATCTTTCCCATTCAGTCCGGGCAATCCTTCTTTTCCTGGCCTTCCAGGTATTCCAATATCGCCTTTCTCGCCTTTAAGCCCTGGAGCAGCGTCCTGGCCCGATGCTCCTTATGATCCTCTCGGTCCAGTATAACCCATATCTCCTTTTTCTCCAGGTGCTCCCTTCATTCCTCTAGGTCCAGTATATCCCATGTCTCCCTTTTCTCCGGGTGCTCCAGGTCTTCCATCTGGGCCCGGTATACCTCGATCCCCTTTCAAATAATTATTTTTAATTTGTTGTTGAACTGGGAGACGATAATTTGGATCAATAGTAGGTGTTGTATACATTATTTTATTATGAATAGGTGTTGTTGTTGTACTTAATATTGGCTTTTTTGTGGTTAATATTGGACGATTTGTTGTCTTTATTGGTTTAATAGTTGGTGGAATTGGTGTTGTTGTAGTAGTCGTGGTAGTAGTACGTCTAAAATTTTGTTTTTTTGTAACTTGCCTTTTTTGAATAATTCTTTCTGTTGTATTTAATAATAATATATAAACGTCATTGTCCATTGGCCAAGCTTCATCGGGAACTCCTAACACATCTGAACTTTTTGTAATGTTCTCGGACGGCGCGAAAACATATTGTAATTCATTAATTTTAACTAATCCATTTACAGAATTATTTTTGTAAAATATTTCTGCTTGTACTGGGCCAAATGAATAATGTGTATAAATATAATCTTCAGATGGAGCGTTCCAAACAATAACCGAAAATAATTTTTCTTTATCTGTAAAAGAACCATTTATAGTATGAGCCTCAACAGATTTCGAGACTCCAAAACTGGTCTCGAATCTTTTGTTCATTAATGCACCCTCTCCTTCTTCCAGAAAATAATGTCTATCCATAACACATTGCTGTCCAAACCACGCATATTTTAAGTCATTATAAAATATTATTGACCATAACACTTCATTAATTCTTTTTAATTTTGTACTTTTATATAGATTCCAACAACTTTCAGGACTTAATGAAAAACTTTCTTTTTTAACTGGTAAATCTTCCCGATATAACAAAATAGAATTTGTACATTTAACTTGCTTCTCCATCCAACATCGGTAAGTCGGAAAATACCTTGGGACAAGTTTTGGCAAAAATAAAGTGACATTTTTAATTTCCATCTGATGAGTCAGCGATAAAGTACAGTCCTCGACCTCGATTAACATTTGCTCCTCTCCAATTGTTATAATTTTGAAAATTATTTCTATTATTAGAATATTGCTCTCGATTATAATTATTTTTTTGGTTCCAATTGCCACGAGTATTAAAATTTCCTCTCCAATTATTATAATTTCCCCGAAAGGTTGTGTTGTCATGCGATTATCAAATTTCTCCTTTAGTTCATTTACCTGCGCTTTTACAGCGTTAACTTCAAGTATAGCCTTTTCAGATAATTTATTTTGATATGACCTCATTCTATCCTCTTTCAAAGCATTTTGCACCTCCTCAATCTGTTTGGCTTGGTTAATAGTGTCTTCTAGTGTATCCGTTGTAATAAATGCCAATTTTTCCTTAATTTCCAATTTAATTCCATTTTTGAAATAGTCTTTAGCAAGGTCATCTCTCCAATCTTTAATTCTCTGAGTTCTCGCCTCTTCCGTCTCAAGAACAACTTTTTTAAAGGAATTTTCTGGAAAAGCCTTGTTTATTAGACCGCGAATAACCTGCGCAAATTCAATTATAGATTCATTAGATTTTTGTTTTCTGTTAGTCAACATCCTACGCGCTGATTCTTTTGTATTTAATTTTTTCAATTTTATCGCCAAGGCGTCTGTCAATCCTTTCCACGTATTTTTAGAGTCCGCGCCCAAAGAATCATATATCGCGCGAGCTTCCTCCAACAGATATAAAGGTAATATTTGGGTGCAACGCGTCCCACTCCACTGATGTGCGGTGGCAATCTTATTGAATCTACGAAGGTAAGCCTCAAAATCCTCTATTCCCGAATAAAATTCTGGAAGAGGTAATCCTTCACGCATTCTGTTTATTCCAAGTTTGGCGATTTCCTTTTCAAGCGCCGCGAGCTTTTGTTGTAATTCCCGCTCATTTAATTGGCCTTTTCTTAAAGGCGTTTTCCCTTCTTCATCAGCAGTGTGCATGTCATCATCAGTTCCAACTTCCTCCTCCATTTTATATTTAATATTTTAAAAATAATTTAATATAATTTGTTTGAAGTATTCCAAATATGTATTTTCACTTTATTCAATAATTATAATTAATTCAATTAATAATTCGAAGCCTGTATTTAAATAAATTTAATTAAATAATTTTTATTTTATTATATGTTGTTAATTTTAAAATAAAATTTTTATGTTGTAACTGTTGTTCAAATAATGTGTTTCAATATAAGCTGTAGTTTAAAATATCTTTTATTTGTTGTTAAATACATGTTGGTGTTAGAATAATTAATTACATAAACAATTTAAAAATTAATCCAATAGTCACAGCCATAATAAATTCTAATCAAATCACTTTTTTTTAAATTAAAATTATTTTAGTTTTAATAAACTCGTGGTCCGACACCAGATAACTCCGGCCGTAGTTAAAAGGTGTAAGAGTCACGTTAATCTTTTATTTTTGTTGATCAACTAATTAATTTATTTTTTATTTCCATTTTATTTTTGGGCCCATATGATTTTTTGGTGTGATCTCCCTTTTTAGATTTTTAGATTTATTGGATGTTCTTTGGACTTATTTTATATTAAAATTTGTATTTTGTGTTATGTAATTCTGACTATTTATTTTAAATAATTCTGTTTTTGTATTTTGTTTTAAATTAATTTTGATTTTGTATTATAATTCACATTTTTGTGTTTTATTTTAATTATAATTTTTAAGTGGAATTTGAAGAGGTTGACTGTCCCACGGACTTAAAATGTGCCCAACGTTGTTTTGGACCAGTTGAATGGAATGAGCCAATTATTTGTTCAAAAACTCGGCCTGTAGTTACAACTGAGGCGGAAGATAAACAAGAAAAACAATTCTCACACTTCACTTTTATATAATTTACGCCCTCCTTGGTTTGATCCTGGTTTCCATCCTTATTTTGGCTTATTTTTTCTCAAAACCTCGTCCAATAATTCACGGACGTACCATTCCCAAAACAACTCCAACTACCAATAAAACCAATAACCTTAAACCCAAACCGATTTTTATATCGGCAGTATAACTCCTTAATAAAGCAAATATTTTGTTAATTTAAAAATTAATTTGTTGAGATTATGTGCTTGTTGATCATTCAATTGTTAAAATAATTAATTTTAATACAATAAATAAATTTGTTGATTTAAAAATATTAAAGCCTTGTGATTTAAAATAATCCCTTAAACAATCAACCAACCAATAAACGTAAATATTTTTTGCGTGGGAGTAATAAACACTTGTTTCAAGAAAGTAATAACATATCCAATGAAGTACAATCCCCAAAATTTAAAATTAAATCAAGACAGAAAATGTCTATATTATGAATAGAAACATTAAAAATTGTTGTAATAAAATAATTATTAATAAGTTGAGATTTATAAGTTGGAATAATAAATTTAATAGATCGAAATAAAATATTGTTGAGAGTTGAATCCAGTTAGCGATACGGTCATTCTAGGACCTCCATATAATAGTAAAGTTTAATGGGGACTCGAACGTTGGGTCTCAGGTTCCCGCAAGCGGGAACCGGAGACGCGTTCGAGCGTCTTTTTTTTAGGTTAAACCTCTACTTTTCTTTTAACAAAAATTTATTCTTTTGGGAGTATTTTGATTTTAAAAAAATATAAGAATGAAATGAAGAAATCGTGGATGAGGAAAAAAGTTTAGTGACAGCTGTTCTTTTTCCTATCACACCCAGGAACCACAAACAAGCACTGTAGAAGTTGTTGCAAAAACGGGAACAATGTTCAAATCCAATTTTTAAATTTACACGGCCAAATTAGTGACGCGCCCTAGTGGTTTTTTTTCTATAATTTAAGAAAAATTTTTTTCTATAATTTAAAAATACATTATATTTAAAAATAAATAAATCAAAAAATAATTTTCTTAAAATTACATTTTAGTTTCGGTCTTTTTTAATTATTTTCCTCTTTTAATTTAAAAATTTCATTAATTGATGGTATTCTAATAAGATTCTTGTCATTATTTTTATTTCTTTTCATTAAATATTTTACTTATTTGAGGCCATTTAATTAACTTTATATTTTTAATTTGTTTGGTATTTTGATTTAATATTTCATTGTTAATATTTTCATTATTTGATTTCTGAGTAAGCTGATTATAGCTTTGATCTAAAAATTAACATTTAATGTTTTCATTTATTTTAGAACCAAGAATTCCGATCTAATTATTCTATAATTAAATTTTACACTACATATTCTCGGTATTTATCGATACGGTACAATTTAGAAGTTCATCGGCATTCCGTATCGAAATTCCGAGTTCTATTTATTTATTACCTAATTTACTTTTTATATGTTGATTTTGCAAAATTGTATTAATATGATTTTGTTTAAATTGCTCTTCAAATTTAATACCAAGACGAGATTCAATCCTTAAATTATCTTATATTTATTAGGTATCGGATTTTTAGGTTTAAACTCTTAAAATAGTTACCTAAATATGTAGGCTGATTAACGTGTCCAATTATGTCAATAAATGAAATAATAGATTGCTAAAGCAGGATTTTTTAAAAATATTGGCGGATTAAAACTCGGAATTTCTATACGGTATTCGGGAAAACCCTTTACGTAATCCCTCCTCTGCTACACCCTGGTCAACATTTTTTTACAAAAGACAATAGGTTATAACCTAAAAACACGGCTCCTAATAATTGTATAATCAAATTTGATTTACATACATATTTTCTAATTCAAAATGGTTCGAATAAATTCCATAAAGTAACTGATTAGTAAATCCATTTTTATTACTTATTTTTCCCATATGAAAGTTGAGAGTAGAAATAAATTCATTAATATAATTGGGATTTGAAGAACATGAATCCTCTTTAAAATTGAGACCAACTAGCCAAATGACGCGAAGCATTTGAATGCTTTAAAAATTTTTTGAGAATGATATTGTTAATAGGTTTTAAGGGATGGTTAAAAGCGGAATGCGGTGGCTTTGAAAAGGAAGAAAATAAAAAAGAAAGATGAAAGCTGAAGAGAGCTAATCCTGTTGAGAGGTTATAAGCTTTGTTTGGGAGCACGACTAAATTTTGAGGTACGACTACGAGTACGAGGGAAAAAGGCCTCGAGAGAAGAAATAAATTCCACTAAAAACCGGTTTGGTTTTTAGTCAAATAAAATTCTATGTAGTCTTTATGAGGAATTTATAAGAGAAAGTTTCGAATTTCAAAATAAATTTTTAATCGAGACTGGATCACGACAAGATCCCGAGCAAAATTTCGGTATCGGAATTTCGGTATCGGGATATCTAATACGCTTCTGGTCCTACAGTTTTTTGTTTTTCGAGATTCGAAATTTTTCTAGTATCTTTTACGATCCACGTGCACACTCCCGATCTCTGGTTTTTAATTTTATTTACTTTTTATTATTCATCCGCCTTTTTCTTGCATATCCACTTAAAGCATGATAGTTATTCAATCTATCTTTTAAAATAATTGTTTGTTTATTTTTTGTTTGAATAACTGTTTTTTCTACCCAACGATACAGAAGAGTTCTAACTCTAGTTTTTAATTGTCCACAATTTGGAGGAGAAACTGATGAAAATTCTTTTTGATTTTCATCATTAATGTCTTTAAATGATGTACATTCTAATAACAAAAAATGACAAAATTTATTTTTATAATCTAATTGTTTGAAAATTAAATTATTTTCATCAAGATTTTTAGAAGAATTTTTATCTGTTCCTTCAATCAGAATTTTGTAGGCTAAAATATAAAAACATTGTTTAAAAAAGAATAAATATAATCAGCTCACGAATGTTAAAAATATTCTTTTATTATTTGTCATTTTACAGGGCAAAACAAAATACACAAATTATCTTGATATATTAAAATGTTTATTGATTCCATAGAGATAGAAAGTTAAAAGTATATCCCCGCATATGAATGATCATGAAGCCTCTGCGTATTCTAAGAACGGGGTAGGGATTCTTGGAATTTTTAACCCGAGGAGGGTTAAAAAGTCACCATTTACAGATTCTTCACTGACTAATCGGGGTGCGGTTTTACATTTAATAGATCTTAAGCCCATGCCGACAAAGAATTTTAGTCACTAGCTTGCTAAATTTACATTCATTCTTCCTTATATTAGAATAATTTCGAAGTAATTTTATCTTTAACCCACATATTTTTGTTCAATTATTAAAAGCATTTCTGCAACAGAAATTATGAAAAATTACCTCTATTAATCTCTAATTTGATAATATTCAATGTATGGTTATTAACATTATAAGCTGCATTTTGATTTGGAAAAAGTGAAGTAATTACAGGCATTTTGTCACCATCGTGATATTCTGATGGCAACAAATTTTTTAAATTCCAATTTTGAAAAATGTTTTTTGAATTTACTAATGAATCCAAAATTACTGGAATTGGCCAAGGCCTAAATTAGCAAAATTATAAAGAATAAACAGATTATTATCTCTGATAAGTTATTAATTGGTTATTAACTCTTAATTTTCGGTTTCTCGTTTTATATACCGTATTTGCTGAAATAATGTCCCTCTCTCAAATAATTATCCCCGCCCTATTAATTACCCCTTACAGCCAGAGATCGAAAAAATAATTACCCCTCTTAAAAATTGTTATAATTAGCCTTTTTTTAAAAAAAGCTCAAATAATTACCCTTTCCGTTTTAATCACCCCCTCCATCGAGAGGTTGAAACAATAATTACCCTGGGTAATTATCTTAGCAAATACGGTAAATATTGCTTTAATTTTGGGGGAATTTTTATTAAAAATCACTTATTTTCAAAAATCTCGGCCAGGCACTTCTATCTCAAAAGTAACCATTTCTAACGAAAATTACAAGATTTGCTCGAATACATTGAGAGTTAATTATTCTCACGCTAGAGAGTAATTATTTGAGGAGGGTAATTAGAATAGGTTAATTTTTTAGATTTTTTGCCAAATTTATTTAAATAAACAGACCAAATGCTATAAATTAGGAAGAATTGTCTTAACAAAAATAGTAAATTTTCATTAGGATATAAAAGACAAATCTTCGCTGTCATTATTAATAAAATTGTGCCGCTTAGATAACCAAAAATGTTTGAATAAATTTGTCGAGCTAAATAAATTTCTTATTGTTAGTTATAAAATAATTTGAACCTTTTGCCCATTGTTTAACAACGCGCAATAAATTAGTAAACATTTCCTCACGTTCAAGATTTATTAGAGAAAATTTTGTTCGGTATGACATTCTATAACCTTTAAAAATATTTATCTTTAAATTTTAAATTGTCTTGGATATTATTTTAAATGTTAAAAAATCTAAGGCATATTCGTTTCTTGCCTATGCAATGATGTCTTTTGCGCGAGCATTATATGTTAAGAAAACTACAAATCCCCGGGTTTTTAGCTGTATTAGCTAGGTTCTGGCCAACCCAATAGCTCTCCCTAGCGAACATAATTGTAATATTTGCATAGGTTAGATTTACAGAATTTTTCCAGCATACTTTTGTTTTACCAATATATTTAACAAAAAAGTATTTTTAAAATATAATTTATTAGAAACAAGCCTGTAAGAATCAAAATACTCTGAAAATGTTGAGAATCATTTAAATTATCCATTCGTTCAATTAATTCATTTAATATGTAAATATTTTCTTTAATAACTTCTTTATTATTATGTTCCGACAATTTTAATTCTGCAGGAATTGAGGTAACTGGAAGTTGTGCAAACATAATATCCATTTCGTGCCCTTCTATTACTAATTCTATGAGAGGTACACGGGCATTGGCTATTGAATTGATATTGAATAAATCACAATTGAAATTCTATAATCATGAAATATTTTTAATGAACTTGATAATATTATAAAATTCCAAGGTTGGCGATCTTGGGAGATTCCATGATATCCTGACCCAATCCGAAATTTATGGATCAGACACGAAAACTTTTTAACTTGTGAAAAATTCCGGTAACAGATTGGATCTCAGGAATAGTTTCCATGGAACAACGCGACAGGAATATATAAAATACAGTTTAGCTTAATTTCAACACAGCTGCCGAAAATTTTTAGAATTTTCTATGGCCAATAGAACTAGATTATCAAGGAAATATATCTTTAAATCCCAAATGTCAATTAAGATTATTTTTAATAAATATTCTCTTTAATTTTCAAATATGTTCTTTATAAAGTAAAATTTCCATACCAAACTTCTTGAATACTCCTCCTCTAATTCTTTAGCCAAATAAAAATAAAAGGAATTTTCATTATTTCCAAAAATTAAATCGTTTCTTGATTGTTCCTCTACGGTATCACAAAAATTTAATGAAGGTATTAAGAAAATAATGTCAATATCAGAATTATCTGTAGCTGTATCCAAGAGTATGGATCCTCCAACAATCATCGAAAATCCTTTAACATGTATAAATAAATTATTTTACACACATTTTAATAAGTTGAAAAAAATATGTACAGAAAATCAAAAACATGTGCAAATATTATATGCATTAAAGAACATGCATCGAAAATTTTTGAAATTCTCTCACATGGCGTAGCCGCATACAAAACGTGCATTTGCATATTTTCTCCACCCATAATTATAGTATAATTTATTTACCTCCATATTTCCTAGAATTATTTTTACAAATTATTTTTAGCCATTTCTCAAATTTTGCTTTTAACCAATTTAAACAATTTTCTCTCGATTTTAATATTCCTTCACTTATTTTATATAATTTATCAAAATATGTTAAATCAAAATTTTTATTTTCAATATTATACGCTTGATTGTATTCATAAAACTTTGGGGAGAGCCATTTAGTTTTTTCTAATGGGATAATTTTTGTAGGTAAAGTGCCATTCTCGATAAGAGAATAAATCTCCTTTTGTAAATTATCATCTAAAAAATTAATGATAAAATATAGCTGATATGGAATATTAAAAAATTGTGTAAAAGAACATTTAGGTAAATGCTTTAATAAAACCTTATATGTAAAAGCAGAATTTATTACGACATTGAATCAAGAAAACTCGAACTACTTCAGTCTTAGCTATATTAATTTACGAATAAGAGTAATTAGCTAAGCTCTTGTCATCGCTATAATTCTACAGGGTGCGCCATAAGTAATTGCACACTTTTAAATACCTTATAACTTTTTTCGTTGTCAATATTTTTAATTGATTTTAGGCTTATTTTTTAGCTCATTCAATTCTCTATTATGGCTAGTCAACGTGATTCTATAATCTCACTTTTTTTTGCAAAAAAAAATCAGTCCGCAAAATTTCATCTCTTTTGATTGTGGCACGCATGTCCGGACATTCTTTTCACAAACGAAAAAATTTTTACAATAAAAATCGTACACAACCATCAAAATTATAGAATCTGGACTACAGAATCTCCTCTTTCCGATAAGCTTATCACACATTCCCAACATCCCCGATCTGTCATGGTTTGGGCCGGTATTTGCGCGTAAGTCAAAAAGCCCCTTATTTTCGTGGATTTTGGTGTAAAAGTCAACAAAGACTATTACTTGCGATAATTTTTTCAGCGTGTTCTGAAGCCTCGGTTCAAGAGCCATTTCGGTCGCAGAGTCTGGATTTTCCAACAGGACAATGCTCCGGTACACAAAGCGAAAAAAGTTCATGACTGTTGCAGGGCAAATTTTCCTAGGTTCATTGGTGCTCAGGAATGGCCGCCCTACTCCTCGGATTTGAATCCGATGGATTATTCTGTTTGGTCTATTTTGGAGTCCAGGGTCTGTGCTATGCCTCACAAAAGTTTGGAGTCTCTGCGCCACTCTCTCACCCGAGAGTGGGACTTATTACACTTAAAGAGGTGCGTGCTATTAGCGAAAATTTTTCTTCACGCCTTCGCCTCTGGATCAAAGCCAAGGGTGGGCATTTCGAATCTTCTTGATTATTATTGTTCCTTATTTAATTCGCTATCATTTGATTGTATTTCGATTTTATTTGATTGTGTTTTAATAAAGTTATGAGAGATAACAAGTGTGCAATTACTTATGGCGCACCCTGTAGTTAGGTCTTGACCGAATATTCCAAAAAACAGACAACTCTAATGCTAAGTAAATAAGATCACCAACCAATTGTTTGTTGTTCAAACATTGCACGAATTGAAAGAATATTTGACATGAAAATTTGACAAAATTTAACCAAATTACTTTTATATTTTTGATCATTTTTATCAATTTCTTCGAACATTTTCCCCCCAAACAATTCAAAAATTCTTTCAAAAAATTCAAAATTAAGTGTTGGGTCCTCTTCATTGTTATTTACAAATTTATAAAAATCTTCAAATTTATCCTGAGAAATATTTATTTGATTATCGCTTGATATTTTTAATTTTTTTGAAAAAATGGAACAAAACATTTGAAAATTAATTTTTGTTAATATTTTTGAAATTTTGTCGAACAAATGATTTTTTGATGTAGATACTTCTTTAACTTTGTTTAGTATATTTATGGTGGTTTTTTCACTAAATAAAGTCATTATTTTATATTATACCGTATACAAATGTTTAAATAATTACATCCTCTCATATAATTATCACACCCCTCTCTGTTAATTACCTCCTTACCCACGAAAGATTGAAACAATAATGACCCATGTTAACTATGTATTTGAACCATTTATTTTAGAAATTAGTCCTTAAATTAATTTTAAAAGAAGTAAAGCGCTAAGGATGATGGCTCGCTCCAAGATGTCGAATAACTTTTTCACATGCCTAGTTCAGCTTAATTAATTTTTCAAAACAATTAAAATATAAATAAATTGGCTAACATTTTTCTTTCAATTTCTTCGACAAAATTGATATCCATTGGTAATTTAAAAGAAATACTTTCCAAATTTCGATTTATTTTAAACAATAAAATCATTAATTTATTTATACTATGTTTGTTTGTATCTCCATTTTGTTTGAAATTTTGTTTTTTGAATTTCTTCCAAAATATTTCTATAGACTTCAATATATTTTTAGCAGTCTCTTTTCTTTAATAAAAAATTATTTTAGAAGTAATTATTAAATCAGCTTATTTTTAGCCTATTTCAAGTCTATTTTTGGAGCGGTCCGAAAAGCTGAGCCAAAATCCGGAGACTGAGCCTAGATTTGAAAAAGTCAGAGCCGGTGCTACTAAATGCTCAGCCAATAAATATATTACTCCAAATAATATAATAATTTTAGTACTTGTTTTGTTCAATAATTATCTCTGTTTTTGCCAACAAACTTGCACTCAAAATCTTATCTTCAATTAATTTTGTTAAAACTATTATATTCATTAATTCCTCTAAATTAGGTATTTCCACTAGTCTTTCTTTATTTTGGATTATTATACGAAGATTTAGGGAATATATTTCTTCTAAATGTTTTTCTAAATACCCTTCTTTAAACGATTCTTTTAAATCTTAATTTTAAAATTCATTCAAAACTTATAATTAAGGTTGAGAATGTTCTGGTCAGAATGTTTTTAAAACATTCGGGGGTTGGATCGGAGTTGAAAGGAAAAATCTTGGAAAAACGATAACATAAGGTGTAAGGTGTAATAAAGTGTTTAGGTTGTCACTTTCTAATGTCTAAGCTCTGATCATATCTGAGAAGTTCTGACCAGATCTCGAACAAAAATCTCAATTATAAAGGGGAAATTTTTGATAAATCTCGACTAATCTTTTAAATTTCTAAACAAACAAATTATCTGATATATTGTTACGGAAAATATATTTATACGATAAATATATTTGGGTTATTTGATGGAACCTAAAGCTGGGATATTTTTATCTTTAATTGGTTGATCATGTCCTAGGCTTTTCGATTCAAGATGTTACCAATAGATTAACTTTAGGGATATCCCCTTATATCAGTATCCGTTCATAATTTTCGGATATCCGGACTTTTCAATGCGGATTTTTGATTTAATTATCACTTTAGTTAAGATCTGAATCAGAATACATATAAATTTTAAATTACTTTTTAATTCAATCATCTCAGTTAATTTATTTATTGCTTCATTCACGGAAGTTTCATCAATTACATTTTTTATTTCATTTTCTTCAATTTCTTCCTCTTCCAATTTATCTTCAAAATTTAAAAATAAATTTGTCTTTTTTCCTTTTTTAGTTTTATCCCATCTTTGCTTCGATTTTTTAGATAAATTTTCCATCGATTTACTTTTAGACAATTTACTCAATGGATATGTTTTATTTACGTAAATATTTTTATCTTTAAATAAAAATTATTTTCAACTAAATTTAAATAAATAAACTTGGATTGTTCCCCCGAGAACGTCCATGGGCGGATATGTCGCATTATAAAGTTTTAGACAGTTTCTGGGACGGGTTAGGATCGTGTATCAAAATATATTCCGTGTTCGGGTCGGGGTACAACTCTAATATAAACCTGAGCTTGATTTTTGTAATTTAATTATCTCGTTTTTATTTGAAATATTTTCTTGTCTTAAATTTTTCTCTTCGACTATTGGCCATTCAGTATTTACTAAATTAGTACTTTTAGTTTGTTCTTTATTTTCATAAATTTTTCCTTCAGTCTTTGAATTAATTTCCGGTGTTTTCAATTCCTCAACAATTTTGTTCTGTTAATTAATTTACAATATCATGGCACACATTATAATATTATAATATTATAATACACACATTTATAATATTATACACAGTATTAGTTTACCGATAACTCAAGTTCTATTTTTAATCTTGAGTTTAATCCTCACACTTCGTATCCGATATTACAAACTCAGTCTTTTCTAGATCCAAAATTCATAACTATAACTAAACAAGAGGTAATATTTTTCCTGAAAAAAAGTATTTTGGCTCCCTGGTCTAGTGAAAATTCTATAAAAATTTCTTTTGAAAATCCTAAATTTTATTTTATTTATTAAAGCTTACACTCTCTTTTGTTATTGTTTCCTTAGTTAAAGGCTCTTTTCTTTGTTTAACTATTTGATAAAATTTACTTTTGGAGATTCCAAGAAAATCGTTAAATTCTTTACCTGTTTAATAAAAATTAATGTTTTTAATTTTTTAATTTTCTAGAAAATAATAGTACACTGTGTCAGAAAAAGATAGACGCACCCATATTTTTGCAATTATCTCGCTTAATATAATAGAAGAAAAATTTCCGAACTATTTTTTAAAAATTTTTGTTTAATTTTTTGAAAAACAAGTGTCAGAAAATGATAGACGCACTTTGAAATTTCGTGTTTCTAACATTGAGAAAAATCTACAAAAATTTTAGCTAACATGTCTATCAATTCTAAGAAAAAATAAAAAAGAATTAGACCCATATCTAATTTCACTGTCGAGATCCAGATACCTCGAAAATCAACGTAAATCGTGGGTAAGGCTATTTAAAAAATATTTTCGACCCCTTATGGTTGTTTTAAATTTTCATTTTGGGCTCATTAGAAAGCCCTTAGCATTCAAAAAGATATAATAGGAAAAATTTATACAAAAATATCTATTATATTAAGCGAGATAATCGCAAAAATATGGGTGCGTCTATCTTTTTCTGACACAGTGTATATCCATAATAATCTTGAAATAAACATGCCGAAAAATTTTGAAGAAAATATTTTTATTACAATTGGGCCTTAAATTTAAATATCCATAAATTTAGATAAGCGACAATCCTTAGTAGGTCAGATTGAGAAAATTCTAGTCGGGTTTCAATCTGAAAAAAGTCTGCGGTTTCGGGTCTAAATAGTCAGGCTCTATTAATTAATTACCATCAGTTTCTTTAATTTTATTTGTCAAATTATCAAAATCCTCTTTAGCTACTTCACCATTCATATTTAGAAAATATTCTATTATTTTTTCACTATAAATTTGCTTTTGTTCTTCAATCCTTTTTTCAAATAATTTTTGATTTTTTAATTTTATTTCAACACATTCTAGCCAAATATTTTTGTTTATTAATTTTAATTCTTTAAACATTTCTTCAATACAGAATTTTATAGCTTGTAAGATTGTTGGTGAATTAATACTTTTTTGTGCATATAATTTTGTGTCCAAAAATATTTCCTTAAATTTAAACTAAATTTTTATGAACTACAATTTTATTTTTCAGCGCGAAACCCCGCATGACGTTCCCGTGATTGATATGACTAAACATATTAATTAATTTTTATATCTAATAACTCCCTTTATTGATGATTGTTTTGTTATGACATGGGTTGTTCATCTTATTTGTTAGATCAAATTTGTAGGTCAAAACTAGGTTAAACACCGAACCCCAACATGCCCTCCCCGGCAAACCCCGATCCCCGAAACATCTGACGCCGAAGGCTCGGCGAGCTACTGGATTAACTGCTGGACTATTACGATCCAAGTAGACTAACAATGACACACAATGACACACCTGAAATTGAACCAAAAATATATCTTTAGGGGGATCATTTAATTTCAAAATAAATTCTCTCAAAAAATAATCTCCTTCCCAATAAAATTCAAATATTTTATCAATTATTAATTTAATTTCCTTAAATTTTTCTTCACCTATAATTAAAATAATTTTTAATTTAAAAATATGTTTTCACATTTTTTATTAATTTTGTAAAACCATTCTTCATATAAAAAATAATCTATTGTCAATTTTATTCGCCATTTATCTACAATTTTAGTCTTTTCGTCAAAATATCCATTAAATAATTCAACTAAAATATTACTTTCGTCTGAAAAAAATTTTTTGGGATTAATTTTTATTTAAAAATAAACGACCAATACTGTTTCCAAAGAAAAGAGTATATTTTTGAGTGATCATTACAGTTCTAGCCAAACCAAATAATTGTATAAAAATACAAATTGCTCTTTTTGGATCATTTTGTTTACTTTAATTAAAATATTAAATATGTATATCAAGTCCAAATCCAAGTTATTTCCAATCCCACTTAATTTCCAACTCGCAGTTAAATCCAAATCCCATCTATTTTCGTTGATCCGACTATATCTCTCTTAATCGGCCGAAATTACAATAAATCGCCTATGATCTTGTTGGCTTCGGGTGGAAAATCAACGGATAATATTATTTCGGGGATTTGTTAGTTTAAGCGGATCTCGAGAGATAACAAAAGAATGAGATGGATATCAAGGGATTAAGCGAAATTTGGGTTGATATAGTGTGATTTGGGTACAAAGCAGCAAGTATCGTCAGTAGACTGGACGAATGTGTTATCCATTACACCATCCCGCCTACTGGAACTAAATAGCTATATGCTTTACATCATTGAAATAAATTTTAAAAACTCTTATAATTAATTTACCCCATTTTTAAATAAAAATCTTTTCTTTTCTTTAAAAAATATTGAACAAAAACTATAAAATTTGTTTCTTGAATGGACTCTTCCCAATTTTCAATTATTTTTTCAATTTCATTATCATTTTTATTAGTACATTCTATTAAATTTTCTTTTTTATTTATTTTTCTTTTTATTTTATCTATTACTTCAAAATATTTATTTGATAATATTTGTTTTTGTTTTAACAAATTACAAATAAATTCGAGTTGTGAATGAGCGTACGTATATGACATTTTGTTTAAATCAGCTAGTCTGAATAAAAAAAATTAAATTTGGATGAAATTAGACAAAAAACTGGAAATCTTTTTTACTCATAAGTAGTTACCCCCCCCCAAAAGGTTGCACAGGTGTGCAACCTTTTGGAGGCGGAAGTTGGCAACATCAAAGGGAAACCCAAGGGTATAGGGGGTTTCAGGCGGTAGGATCAAGGGAAACCAAAGGGTGTGGGGCAATTACTCACCCCATTTGTCCGAGTTTGTCGGCATGATCAAAGGGAAACCAGGGGGTTTGGGGTAATTACTCATACCACTTGTCCGAGCTGTCAATTTTGATTGATTGACAAGGTACAAGATAAGTGACAGGTTTTGATTGATAGGTACAAATGTTTGATGATGATTACAAGGTACCCCCCAAAATGTTGCACAACGTGCAACATTTTGGTGGGTACCAAAACGTTGCACGCTGTGCAACATTTTGGTGGCTGAAGCCGCAATCAAAGGAAACCAAAAGGATTTGGGGACAATTTTAGTTGACTTGGAGTGGAAAATTTGATTGTCGGGTACAAGTACAAGGTACTTGTACCTTGTACTTGTACAAGGTACAAATGTTTGATTGATAAGTGACACGTGATTAATTTGATTGATTAACTGTACAGGGTTTCAGTCCCAGACTAAAGTCTGGGACTGAAACCTGGAATTTCAGTCTGGGACTGAATCCTGGAATTTCAGTCTGGGACTGAAAAAAAGTTGGGGGCAGGGGTCCGGGGTACGGTAGAATTAAAAATAATAAAATTAATAAAAATAAATTAAATAAAAAATATTAATTAAATAATAATAAATGGGGAGAAATAAAATTTACAAAAATTTAAGAAAAAATTAAAATGATTTGCAAAAAAGGGCGGAAGTCAGAATGTAAGGGGGCGTTAACCAATTATTTCAAACATCTCAAGATCTTATCTAATTGACTGATGATTAATGAGTCTGGGGGTGAAATCTCGGTGCAGCCCGCGGAGGGGGTGGAGGAAGATTTACCTCTCTCAAGGTCATTTGCGGGAAAAATTATTCTTTTCGCAGTAGAATGAAATTTCAGTCTGGGACTGAAATATTTTGGGCTGGGAATTTCAGTCTGGGACTAAAATTTTTGAGTCTGAGAAATTCAGCCTGGGACTGAAATTTTCGAGTCAGAGATTTTCAGTCTGGGATGTAAAAAAAGTTGGGGACAGGGGTCCGGGGTACGGTAAAATTAAAAATAATAAAAATTAAAAAATATATTAATTAAATAAAAAATAAAAATTACTGGGAGAAATAAAATTTACAAAATTTTACAAAAATATTAAAATGATTTGCAAAAAAGGACGGAAGTCCGAATGTAATGGAAGTTAACCAATTATTTCGAAATATCAAATTTCGAAATGTCAAAACGACAAAATGCCACAACGACAAAATGCCACTCCAAAAAACGTCAACTTTTAGATTTATCTCTTCATCTAAAAACATAAAAAGTTGAACCCCTTCAATTAATTTATATATCTTTCAATTATCTAACTATTTTTTTACAATTATCGCTAAAGATAACTACAATAGATTCAATTAATATTACATAACATTCCAAGCTAAACATGGTTCATATAGCCTTTGACCCTAGAACAGTCGGTTACGACGACCATCATACACCTATTACTCAAATAGGGCAGGGCGCAGATGAAAACTATTACTATTTTCGCGGACTAAACCCTTATCAGCGTGGATACGGGAGACAAGCGGGTGGCGGAGTCGGAGATGTACTCAGAAATTTTTGGCGTTTCCTTCTACCGTATGCAAAACGCGCGGGTACAGCTGTAGCAAAGGAGGCATTGGATACTGGTGGGAGAATTTTAGAAAGTGTGGGGAATCCAGAGTACGGCAAAGAAGATTCTAACCCAAATTTTAAGCAAACAGTAATAAGTGAAGGAAAACGGGGTTTGGACAGACTACTTGAGAAAGGAGGATTGCCAAAACAATTTGGAACCGGATTACGAGCCAGAGGTAGTATAAAAGGACTCAAAAGAAAACGTAAACCCCATTCATCATTTTCAAAAGAAAAAAGTCATCAACTCATTATTGGCAGACCTCCATCTCTTACCCCTAAAAAGAAACGTCAAAAAATAGATACATTCGGTCTTTATTAAATAAAAATGTCTACTCATCAGAAAATTGATCGCGATTCTGGCAACGCAATAACAACTGCTTTATCATTTTTCGAAACCCCCCACACAAATGTCAGTATTAGCAATTCCTCATTTATTGAATTACTCACACTCAACCCTGTAAATATCACCCCTTTTCATTTCAAAATTCATGCGACTACAAATTATATTGATCTGGCCAAAACTTATGTTTTTACTGAACTTAGGATTAAAAAAGAGGACAAAGATGGGAAACTTGTTGATATAGGAAAGGATGATAATGTATCGGCAGTGCAACTTATAGGTCATACAATTTGGAAAAATTGCCGTATGCATATTAATGGAACTCAGGTTTTTGAAGGGAACTCCCTCATGGCATACAAAAGTATTTTTGACTATGAACTAACCTACCCACAAAGTGTGAAGAACTCTTATCTTTCTGTGGCGGGATATTATGATGATGGACCCACTCAAACATATCCAGGGGTTGATTCTAATGGATATGGAGTTAAATCAAGGAAAAGATTATTCTTAGACGAAGATGGAAATCCGCGTACTGCACAATTTATGGCCAAACTGGATGTTGATATTTGTAATCAACCAAGATATTTAGTAAACCAATGCGAAGTTGATATTGAACTTTTGCCCAATGAATCAAGTTTCCTGCTTAGTGCTCCCTGGGACACTGCCCCAAAATATCATCTAGAAATTTTGGCTTGCAAATTATATGTAAAGAAGATTGAGTTGATGGACAGCCTAGCCTTTGATATTGCAAAAAAACTTGAAATAAAACCCGCGAGATACCCGATAAGAAAAACATCTCTGAAATCTTTATTCATCAGTGAAAATAGAACAGAATTTAATGCTAATCTATGGATGGATCAGGTGCCCCGAAGAATTATACTGGGAATGGTTGATAATAAAGATTTTGTAGGACGGCAAAAAACAACTCCATTTTATTTTCAACACTTTAATTTGAGAGATATTTCCATTACTGCTGGAGGAGTAACTTTTCCAGCAGCCCCTTATTCCCTTGATTTTCCTAAAGGAAACTATGCTAGAATTTATCATGACATGCAAGAAGCAATAGGGTACGCGGGATCACTAGAAAGTAACGGTATATCAATGTTTCGTTATGCATATGCAGGATATTGCTTCTTCGTATTTAACCTTACAAATAGCCAGGAAGATAATGGTCCAGAGATGTTTGATTTAATAAAGAATGGTACAACAAGTATACGGATGACCTTCAACGAACCGGTTCCTAGTGGTGGGATTGTACTAGTAGCCATGGGTGAAATCGATTCGCTGCTAATGTTAGATAGGAACAGAACTATTTCCACCGATATTTCAGTATAAAAACCCTCAATTTTCCTTATTTTTTCATTCTCCCATTTTTAAAAATGTGTCACATTACTATAAAAATTGAATTTTGCTTTGTTTGTTTCATTTTATTTTTCTTCCTGTATAAATTTACACAACAATATTCTATGTCTAATGAGGATGAACACCCAGAATATAGAGAAAAATTAAGAGAACGTATAGGCTATTACGCTAATACAATAACTCCTAAACCAGAACAAATGATTAATTCGTCTTCGACAAAATTCCCAATAATTCCACAAAGAGTACAAAATAGTATTGGAAAAGCATCTAACTTTAACCCCGAGAAAAATATTACAATCTTGGATTTTTGGTCAATGGAACACGTTGAAAATGTTCAATTTCCCTCTCCTTGCAAAGAATTTCCTTCATCAGAAACATCAATTGCTCAAACTATTTACTGTTATACATTAATTGCACTCTGGCTTTTATTGCTAGCAACAGCATTGACCTATCAACTGAGAAAATTTATAAAGATTAAAGACAACAGCAAAGACATTGAACTTGGGGAGATTCAAAGAAAAGATTCAAACCTCCACCTCTTTGACGAAAATGGACACTTTACAAATCGACAAAATCTTATTTCACAACAGAATAACTAGAAGACATTTTACTGGATGCTTTGCCGCAGATAAAATTCCACAAGAATTTCGAGAATACCCGTGCTCATTGGTCGTCAACCTTGAAAAAGCTACTCAAAGAGGATCACATTGGATTGCATTTTTTATAATTAACCCCGAGAAAATATTAATTTTTGATTCATTACTACTCCCCGAACCTCCAATTTCAATAAAAAATTTTATTTCCAAATTTCCAAACCGTGTAATGAATAATGTTCCCGTTCAAAACCCTCTTTTACCCACTTGTGGACACCATTGTATCACTTTTATTTATTTTATTTCCTCAGGATATTCTTATAAAAAATTCCTTTCCCTATTATTAAATCATTCAAACCCAGACGAATTTGTTTTTTCCTTTATTATCAAAATGATAAAAAATATATAATAAAATTTGACAATTTCAAAAAAGTTTTAAATTAAAATCTTATCATTCTGTTAAACATTAGGGTAATAATTACAGTTCCATGATCAAATTTAACAAGACTTCCGTTCATCCATCTTAGTTCAATTTCAATTTCGTTAATTTCTCTGGGTAACACAGGTATGAACATTGGTTGATCATACACTCTTTCTACAACACCTCCAGACCTATTCTCAACAGCCACAATTCTGAGTAATGAACTGACAGAATTCCCCATTATTACAGTGCTCGTTAACCCCTTTGAATATACAGCAAAGCTTGTAAACCCTCCTTTGAGATCAATTCCATATTTTCCAATTTGGCCATTTACCAATGGTCCCATGGGGAAGCCGAGAACATAACATAGTTGTGAAGAGATAACAATATTTCGAATCTCAGGATCATTAAAAATTACCCGAAAACGATCAATACTGTCCAAATATTCAAATTCAATGTCAGAATGCAAATCTTTTGCCTGAGATTCCTTTTCTTCAATCAAAGTAACTGTCTTCTCATTTATCAGATCATCGTTTCTTTGCTCATCCTTTTGCTCCTCAAATATTTCTTCTGTTGGTATAATCTCTTCTGAGGAATCCAAATCTAAAACTGGGCTTTCCCTACCTTTCTCTTCCCACCTTTCTTCTTCTTCTTCGAAACTTTCCTCATCAGGTACTGTATCTTGCTCTTCATCTATTGGTTGCTCAAGGGGTATAGGCTCTCCATATTTATCTATTTTTCTTGCATGCTTTAATTGCTCCTTGGTTTCTTTCAACTCTTTATCTTTTCTTTCATTTTCCGCTGACTCTCTGGCCTTGTCTTGCTCATAGTCATGTCTGTCCTTGACAACTTCCACCATTTCATCCGTAATTACGGGCGAAGGAATGGGCACTGGTTTGCCTTGATCATCTGTCTTTTGGGCATCTTCCAAATATTCTGGATGAGTTCTCTCTTCAATTTTTTGCATCTCCTTAATTTCATGTTTAGTCGGTGGAATTGGCAGCTCAAAATTTTTCCATTTCTTGTAGGCAGCATGGTGTATTGCTGTAAATCTATTTCTTCTGTAGGAAGCCAATTTATTTAATTGATCAATTTCCTTCCCCAGCTTATTCTTTTCTTCCTCATTTTGTTCTTGTGAATGGACATCTCGTTTTTCTCGAATTTGTCTATGTAATTCCTGTAGATCACCTAAATTTTTCTTTAACGCTGTCCAATGATCTACAGGGTGGTCCTCGAAAAATTTCTGGACAAATTCTGAGTGTGTATTTGAATTTTGCTTATTAAATTCATCTCTAGTAATTTGCAAGTCTCTTTCAATAATAGCAGATTCCAATGCTTCCAAATTCTTACGCATACGTTTTATTGAATTAATAAACCTCTGAATCTCATCACCAGAACGAGCATTCTTAACCCCCTCTTCCCTGCTTTCTCTAATTTTGTCTTCTAGTTCAATGTATCTTACTATTATATTTATTTCCATTTTTATTACTTCCTCGTGATAATCATCTGGGTGTTGTTCCAAAAACTGGTTTGCTATTAGTCCATCATCACGCCTATCCCTCTTATTAGCTTCCTCTGTTAAGAGACGAATTTCCTTCTTTTTACCTTCTGAAAGGGAATGTAGGTGATCAAGTTCTTGCTGTAATTCTCCCTTATGTGTATCATCCTTCTCATTAAGAACCTGTTTTGTTTTTTCCTCCACATCAGATTTATGTTGTTCTAATTCTTGTTCATAATCGCGTATGGCTTCCCAGTAATTGTGTGGATACTGATTAAAAAATTCCTTTACCCATAATGGCACAGTATCTACTTTATCTGCCTCTCTCTTTCTTCGTTTCTTAGCTGGATCCACTACTAAATTAATTTCTGGGTCAATGATAACTTCATCCTCCAAATTATCAATTGATACATCGCGTCTTTTCCTAGGTTTCTCTTTATTGGATAATACAAGTTTTAAAAAGAAGCTGAGTCCGTTGGGTGTTAGCTGAGTTGTTTTGGGGATTCCAATTTTATGCGGTTTCTTGTTTTTGTAATTAATTTCGATCCATTGTTTAACGTCTGTGCCAATAGTTGCAGCCCATGATTGGGGGTATTGGATACTGTAGAGGCCACATACCCAGTTTCCACCTTGAAACTCTATTGGTTTCGGAAGATGCACTCGATATTTATTGGGTTTATTATCTGGGTAATCACTAACATTACTAGGAAGAACAACAAAGAATGTATTAGCCATTATTTATTTTAAAGATAATAATAAATTGAACAATTAAAGTGAAAAAAATAATTAAAAATGATTTATGGGAATGAAAAATTGGGCTTTTATACAAACTGGTTTTCGTCTATCCACTGGGGTTGGGGGTAATCAAAAAATTTAACAAAAAATTCTTTTCCTCCATCTTCTTTCATTCTGCTCTTGATAATTTTCTCAATTCTGTAGCTGGTATTCTCATCCTTCCTCACTCGGGTTAATTCCTCAGGGTAGAAATATCCTTTAAATACTTCCCCATTATCGTCACGGACACGGTATCTGTTGGGGTTAGCCTTCTTTTTGACAAGATCTATTTGAAGAATTTCATCGCTATAATTTGGGAGATAACCCTTTGAAAAAATATTTTTGTTTCTGCTCATACGTACATGATCATTTTCCTTAAATCGTGGGTTTTTTCTAGGTTTATTCTTCCCAATAGGACCAAATACCATTTCTCTAATTTCCTTTGCATTGTTAAAGTTTACATCAACCGGTCTTAATCCACCTAAAACCCTACACTTTGAATGATTTATTGCGTCAACTATTTTCGGTAATGCCTCAGTCCATTTTAATGTATGCTTCTCACTCATAAATCTGTACAGTCTCTGTTTAATGTTTCGAATACATCGTTCAGCTAGTGACGCTTTAACTGATGAAAAGGTTGCCGTGTATTTTTCAATATCTTTTTCTCTGAAAAATGCAATAATTTCCTTGCTGCAAAATTCAGTTCCCTTATCACTAAAAATACGGTGCGGGTGCATTTCCATTCTTGCCAAAATTTTTTCAAATGCATCAATCATATCATTTGACTTTTTAGTGCGAACAGGTTCAGCGAAAACTCTTTTGCTTAACACATCGATTGCCACAAGCGCATAATTTTTCCCGTTGTTTTGCCGTGATAATTTTTGGAAATCTGCCAAGTCGCACTGAACGTCTGTCATATAACCAGACGGATTTGTTATTGATCTTTTGAAGTGCACGCGCCTAGGGCGGTGAATTGTGTAAGTTCTGTGGCCTTCCAAATATTCCTCAACTTCCTTCTTCTTAATACTTGCATCTTTTTTTCTAGCCTCTGTCCATAACTGGTTTACACCAGCAAATCCTGCCGGATTCGCTGGATCATTGTAAAGTTTATCTAATATCATTTCCACTCTGTTGGGGCTCTCCATTTTGATTCAGCTATTTCTTTCGATTCAGGTATTTTTCTTTTTTGCTTTGTATTAGTTCTTTTTGGTGTACAGCTTTCTCGTGCCTTCTCTATCAACGGCCAAATTTTGTTATCACTTTTTAATTTACTTTCTAAAACTGATGTCCCCGGTGGTGTCAACTCTCCCCATCTCAATTTCCCACTTATTCCTGTACGGAGAATACACTCTAGAGATTTTTGTGCATTGCTTCCCTGTATTTCTTTTCCTCCCTTCTTACTTAAAATCTTTCCATCTGTGCTCACATCATATTTATCTAGATTTTCCTGTTTCATATTTTCAAAAATTTCCTTTGTCTTTTCTCTTATTGTTGACTTCTTTGGTTCCATTTTCCTCTTGGAATCCGGAGATTCCTCATCGGCCGTATGCATACTAAGTTCATCTTCGTTTAAATCTCCACCTTCATTTAACGTGGACAATTTTGGTGTGGGAATATTTTGTTTAAGGACTTGTTGATTACTTTCTTTGGAGTCTGTTTGGAGGAGGGGAAGCAATTTTTTAATTTGCTCCAGGGCTGGATCTTCCATTTGCCTTACTGAAACATTCATTGATCTCTCATTCTGATCCTTCAACATGTGTAGATAACGTCTCAATTCCTGATTATAATTTATATTCTTTAATTCTGTGTTGGCATTTTGACTTTTGATATTTTCCAAATTTTCGCGTGTGAAATCCAAATTGATATTTCCAGTTTCCGGTATGGGGTGAGTAAGTAGTCCACGATATATATCCTCAGGAATTAATATAAATTTATTTGCCATTTTTATTAATTGCTTGTTAAAGTTTTTGTTAATTCAATAATGATTGGGGTTAAAAGGGCGGGAAACAATCCTATTGGTAAACCACTTCCTTGTTGTATTACTGTACGTCGGGCTCCTCCTTCTGTTTTTATCCTACTCACTTTACGAACAAAATCAGCGAATGGTAGAAGACGAGATTTTTGTCTCTTAGTTAATTTAAATTGATCACGTATAATATTGAAGCAAATTTCAGTGAGAGAAAGTAATTGGTCGATTGATGCTTTTCTTAAAAAACGTCTTCTTTTAGTTAGTGAGCGCGTTTTTGCGAGCTGTTTGAGAAACTGTAGGTTGTCCTTGACAAGTTGGCTAATTTTCGTTGACATCATTTTTAATTAGAGGAATTCTTGGGTAAAAATATAATTGGTAATGAATTGTAGGAGTCTTCTGATTCTTTGTCTGAGAATATATTTGTTCTTAGTCTAAGTGTTGGGTCTGATGAGGGGTGTAAATCGATAAATAGGTAAGAATAATTACTGCTGCTTGTAGCTTGTCGATATGCGTCTAGAAAATAATTTAATCTTCCTGGGAATAGTTGTACTCCTAGATTTCGAACGGCCAATGCACTATTTGGTGCGCGGGTTAATACAATATACATAGAATTTTGAAGTGCGACCCTGAGTTTTTTCTCGAAGAGATTCTGTGTGATGAATATTATGCCAAAATTAAGATGATGAGATTTCTTTGTGAAAAGTTCCGATAAATATTTTTCGTCAATTGAGTACATTAGGTCATCGAGGATGACTAGAGAGGGTTGTTGCTGCTTCTTAATAAAATCCTCAGGGGGGACACCAGAGTAAACTGAGACTCCGGCTCGCTGTAGTTCTGGAACAAGTGGGTTATATTCACCATAGCAGTAAAGAATAGATTTTGGGGTAGGGTCGATAAGTTTATCAGAATTTGAAATTAATTTTCGTACAAGTGTACTTTTGCCAGTTGAACTTGGTCCGCTAATAATACAACCAAATGGAAGTTTTAGTTTTAAATCTTTATTAGAAAATAAATGATAATTCATGTTTAAATTATTTGTTGAAAATTAAAAATATAAATAAGAATGATTAATGATTATGAGGGGTAATTGAATTATCGTTTATTACTTTTTCTTTATCGTCTTCCTTTATATTTTCTTTCGTTTCTTCGTTCTCTACTTGAGCCTTCTTCTGTGTAAACTTTGACAAAAATTCCTTGACACTCATTTGCTCATTACCGGTGATGAACTGTTTTTCATTCCAGACTTGCTCTTTGTGTAAAATATTGAAATTCTTCCCTTTCGACCGTACACGAAAGATACATTGTTGAGGAATTTCATAAATATGATCAAACATTACTACTTTTTCTGATTTTAGGCGGTTGCAATATAAGGTTACGTCCTTTGGAGTAACAATAAAATCAATGTCCACATTTTCCCCTCTGCAACTTTTACATTTTCCTGCCATGTCAAATTCCACAAAACGTGTGGTTATGAGGCGTGGTGACGAAATTGTCACACCAGTAGAAGATACCGTAAATAACACCTCAGGGAGCACTTTTTCCAAGAGCTGGCAATTATTTTCGATTACTGACATTTTTCAAGAAATTTTATAAATGAATTCAAATTTTTGGCGGAAGTTTGATCTTGGGGAGAATTTTTCAGTATTTATACTCTGACAATGGGCGTGGCCTCCGAGAATGTGATTAATTTTTTCCTAAGTTAATGAAAAATAATACAATTCAAAAATATTTATTTAGAATTAAAATGTTACAATTAATGAAATCAAAAATAAATAACAAAGTTAACAGAAAACATTAATCATTAATCACTTTTTCAATTTCTGTATATTCTTTTCATCCCAATCAGCAACAAAATCCTTGAGCTGCATATTTAGCTTCGCGCAGGTTTCGCATATTTCAAAGCAGATTCCGATGTTTCCATTTTCCTTCTGAGTGAATTTATTTTTATCATTGTAAAGCGCATTGGCACATTTTTTGCAAAGTTTAATTTCAATCCTAAGTGTTTCTCTTATGCGCACAAGTTTCCATAGAATACGCGGATTTATACTGTTACTTTTCTCAATTTTCCCATTCTCAACTTTTGAAGCAGAGGCTTTTGGTTTGTTTGCCTTTTCTTTTTCTTTTTCCTCTTCCAATTTAATTATCTCTTCTTCCTTCTCAATTTTTGGCTCATTAACTAATTCCATTTTTGGGATCTTTTCTTTTTTTAATCCGCTCATTTTTATTTATTTAAAATATTATTTTTAATGAATGAAGAAATGAATGAAAAGTTGAAAATCCTTCGCCTTATATACTCCTCCTAAGCTCCGCCCTTTCCTAATATTTCGAAATATCTGTCAGTTTTCAAGGTCAAATCTTTGGGTATAAAAGGCGAAATTTTCGTTCAACTTAACAATTTATCAAGTCATTCATCAATCATTCTAAATTAATCAATAAAATGACCTCTATTTTGGATGAGATTTCTAAAAAATTGAATTGCCCAATTTATTTGGTGAGATACAGATTAATGTATCAGGAAAATGCCGATTTGATCGCAAAATTTATAAATGAGAAAGGAAAGTTAGAGACAAATTATCCTGATAGGCGAGGATTATATAGCAGAGTTAGATGTGACGGAATTACAACTTCAGGAGCACATTTTGTCAAAGCCTTCGGTGACTTAGCTTACCCATTCAACATATCGGTTGCGGCATATTTCTTTTCTCACCACAAAATAAAACTACAATATCCGTTTCATCAATGTGTTATAGAAAGAACATGCACAAAGAATGGAATATGTGAGAGATACTACCCTCTAGAACTTTTATGCTTTGCCCCCACCTCGCCTCCGTCACCTATAAGTAGTTCAGAATTTGGGGCTCGACGTACACAAGCAACTTCGTCATCATCAACACTTACTCTCAACAGTATTCCATTATCCCTTGGAAGTTTTCCACCTA
Organism: Meloidogyne enterolobii; assembly: GCA_963681835.1. Lineage (NCBI taxonomy): Eukaryota > Metazoa > Nematoda > Chromadorea > Rhabditida > Meloidogynidae > Meloidogyne > Meloidogyne enterolobii. The sequence continues at coordinate 1,923,832 of CAVMJV010000029.1, forward strand.
CACCTATTAAGAAAAAATCTAGACCAGGGATATTGTGGATTGAAATAGAAGGTAAACCGAGCCAATGGGAAAAACGCAATGTTTTGATATTTTGTGATTAATTTATACGAAGATTTTATTTTTAGTACTTGTTTATTAAATAATTTTACATAAAAATGTTAAACATTAAAAAATTACAAATTTTTGAAAAAATCGATAATGTTTGAAATAGGAGGTTCGTATAAAAATCGCCATCTTGAATACATCAAGTAATCTGTTCGATTATGTTTTCCAGATTTGAACTTTTCGTCCCAAAGATACCAACGTAGAATCCAACGCCCCATATTTTTTATTTCACGTTTTCTTGCCAAGTCTGTTTTGTTCAGATGATAGATGTCCTTTACAACCCATTTCCTAAATAATCTTTCCCCAACATCAGCTTTATTCAATGATTTATTGCCTATTTTATCGCCTCGTTGAATCTTTTCTGAGTCATTTATATCTCTGCTAGGTATTATTGGTAGTGGTGTTCTCCGCCATATTGGTATTTCCACTGAATTATTTTTATCACTGTTAGGAAACATTGGTGGTGGTGTCCTCCGCCATATTGGTATTTCCACTGAACTGTTTTTATCACTGCTAGGAAACATTGGTGGTGGTGTTCTCCTCCATATTGGTATTTCCACTGAATTATTTTTTTCTCTGTTAGGAAATAGTGGGGGCGGTGTTCTCCGCCAAATTGGTAGTGGTGTCCTCCGATATAATGTAGTCACTGATTCTTCTCCCTTCCACGGTTTATCGTCAACACTACCTGCCAGTAATGACGGAAAAGTTATTAATATTATTGAAAACATTAACATTTTGGATAATGTATTTTATCAAATTATGAATTGCTTGTATTCTAAGTAAACTGCATTTATAAATAAAGAGTTTTTCGGTGAAATAAGTTTTTCTGTTAAAGGTAAACCGTGTAAACTTTCCAATAGGGTGTACTGTATACATCAAAAAGTTGTATACTGTAAGTGTGTCATCCATCCAATCATGTCATCCATCCAATCATGTCATCCATCCAATCATCTCATCCATCCAATCAGTATGTCATCATCACACCCACCAATAAGGGAAATCGTGGAAAATGTATATATTTTTCACCATTTTGCTGAATACATGTGTTTTTATCTTGACTTTGTATCATTTTTATCTTTTAATCCTTAACTTTTATTCAATTGTTTCTTCACATCCTTAACTTTTATTCAACTGTGTCTTCTATCGCTTAACTTTACATGTTTACCCCCAAAACCTGCATATTGCATTGCTTAACTATGCATAACTTTTATCTCTCATCTCTTAACTTTGAAAAAATTGTATCTTATAATCCTTAACTATGCATCAATCTTATCTTATAATCCTTAACTTTTTTCTTAAAACCCTAAAACTAATTAAACATTATAATAATTTAACAATTTATCTACAAATTTAAATACAATTTACAAAAACAATGTGAAAATATTAAGGTACACTTTATAAACATTGTGAAAATATTAAAGTACAATTTAAAAAAATTTGTGAATAAATTAAAGGACAAAAATAATAAAATACGGTGGAAAATATAAGGTGAGAAATGAAATTATTTTTGTCCGAAATTTACAATTTTGAGGTTTGAAATTATCCCTTTTTGTATGATTGGTCTAAATTTTTTTCTCATTTTAGTTGAGTAAACTATACCATCCTTCACACTGCGACGTATAAAGTTTGGATTCTCGATCATAATTGTTCCTTCATCATCATCTTCCTCATTTTCGTTCCCCCCATTTGCATATTTAAGTACGCTCTCTTTGAAAGTATCAAAGTGGAGGATTTTGCAGACATCAGCTGTTAAAGTGATGCCGCGTACTTTCAGAACAGTGCTGATTTTTGCGTTTTTGTTGTTTTCCATTCTCAGTGCATAAGCCTTACATGCGCCTCCAACATATTCTTTTATCTCAGATCCTGCGTACTCTCGTGCCAAATCTCCCAGATGGGGACCGGTTTGGAGCGGGCATTCCATGTTCTTTGGGTAAGAGAATAATATGCTGTCAGTGTCCCCATAGAGCAGATTGCAGTCAAGTCTTCCAGCAACCTTTTGCATTGCTTTTAATAGTCTAATTCTTGCTGCCGACGTTGTCCATAAGGAAATCACAATATTTGAAGTATCATGTTCTATTATAAATTCTTCTCTTGGCTTATAGGTCAATAGAACTGTATCATCAGTTAGTTCATCAACAGATTGTGTTTCAATTGATTTATTGTTGTCAAATTCACGTAGTTCATTGGGTGAGTTGATGATTACACTTTTTGACAGACTATTCCGTAGACTGAACCTTCCCCATAGAGAGTTTAACATTAGTTTTGAAATGTAGCGCATTGCCTGATCCGGAACCATTTTTTCTCTTTGAAGTTCAATACCAAATTTTCCCTTACATTCTTCTATAAACTTTTCCTCATTTTCTTTTCCTTCTATGCCCTCAGGGAAACCACTTGCATGAATTTTCATTGCCATAAATTCGGCCACATAATTTTTGAATAAATTTTCATCCCATTTCTCATAATGCAAGGCTCTATAAAATCTTGTAACTGTGTATCCAACTTTTAATGCTTCTTCCAATTCAATTGATGTAACTGTTGAGACCCACCCTCTTTCATCATCGTTGTGTGGACAGCGGTAGTCTTTGATGTTTGCGCCATTTGGGTAAGCGAGTGAGCATTTTCTACATAATGGGAATAGAAGTCTATCATCAAACTTGACTGGAATTACAGGAACGTCTAGTTGAGGTGGGGGTAGCAAAAATACTTTCAAAATTCCTTTGAATGGAATCTGGTCACTTCTTGTCCAATAAACTTTTTGTTCAGCTAGCGGTACAACATGTACTTTCGGATGCCCAACCGGGAATGATGTTGTAGCAATTGTTGAGGGGTAAAGTGAATTAAAGTCTAAGTAGGCAATTTTGTGTTGTTCTTTTTCTGCGTCAAAGTGCATGTGTAGTGGCCCAGTCCTTCCACCAAAATAACAGTCTCTAATATTGATTGGCCCTTTGTTGTGGTAGGTTGAAAAGGATTTCCTCATCTTTTTGTTTTGACGCAGCATTTGATGTATTTCACATTCCCATATTATATCAACATTCTTTATATGTTTTTTAATGATTTGCAGCCTTTTTCCATCATCATCGCGTGTTTCTCCTACGGTTTTTCCATTGGGCAACATTTTATCCAACTCATCTCCAAAACATTTTTGGCAAGCATGCCAGACACAACCATTCACTTCAATTGCCCTATCTTCAGCCACAATGTACCCATCAACTTTATATTTTCCTGCCACTACAAATTCGCCACCTTCTGAATGTGCACTTTGAATTTCCACTCCTTTTGTTTCTTCGTACCATTGCAAATATTTTAGGGCAAGCTCGCTTTGGTTATCAATGTTTTCATACCCTTTCTCCGGAACAATTGCCAAATGGTCAGGCTGAAGATGATTCAGGCGGAAATGTTTCATACAGGCCGATGCTATTGTCATTGCATCCTTCAAAATATCGATTCCTTCTGTTGCTGCCCCAGGTTGTGTATTTTTCTTTTTGCTGATTTCGGAAAATTTTTTTCTAAAGGCGATCAGTGCTTCTGTAAGAATTTGTACATCGTTTGTGCAATATTCGGCCAAGGCTTCATCCAAACAAAACTGATTATTTTTTTCTTCTTTATACCATTTAATGAATTCATTCTGTTTGGCAGGACTCATTCCTTCGTATAAATAATCAGATTTTGGTGGTAGTTGTTGTAGAGTTCTACCATAATTCGCGGAGATGTTTGCCAAATGCGGGAAAAATTGTTTTTCAGTTACTTGTAGCCCAAATGCACCAATCAGCTTCCCCAAGGCGACTGGACAAAGGTTATACGAGTCCCGGAATATAACCTCATTGCATTTGTTGTTGCGGGGAATTTTCAATTCATAAAGTTTATTACCACGGCGAATTATTGAGGGAGCAACACCATTCATGTATATTTCTTTGAACACCATAATCATATCATAACGTCCTCCATTGTGTGAAAATGCCATTGTCGTATATTGGGGGTTGAGTTCAAAAAGAATCCATTGGATAAAGAATTTAAGCGGGTTTTCTGTGACAATTTGTTTATCGACTTTTGTTCGATTGAATGGGCGGTGGGAAAATGTGATTGATCGGTTGTTTCCGCAGATTATACAGCTGTTTCCATTTTGTCTCAGAGGTGAGCGCCATAATTGTTCATTTTCCATACATTTTGTGCAGGTTACTGTTGCTGCAATGAAGTTTACTTTGTGGAGCCGTTTTTCTTCATTATCATTGTTTGTCACTTCATTTTGTGTGGCCTCAAAATCGAAAGTTACCAGGCGGTAATCAACTGCTTTTTTCAATTCCAATGGGCGAATAAAACATCCTCTATCCATGCTGTGAAATTGCCGACAAATCTGGCACCACTTTTGCCCACAAACATGCTTCTTTTCTACCTCTCTTTTATAGTTTTTCATTGACCATATAACACCGCATTTCTCACAAATTTTTGTCTGCCGGCAATTGCTGCTTTTTTTGTGATGATTGAAGCAGTCTTCATTTAAATATTTTTTCCCACATTCATCACATTTTTTGTAAAAGTTTCCTGCTGCCACACATGGTCTGTCACCCCCTACCCGTCCACAAAGATTGCACCGCGATTTACATTTCAAGTCATGTTCCTTAGATTTCCTAAACTTCTTTTCACAGGTAAAGCAATATTTTAAGCCAGTTCCGAACATTCCTCCAACATTTCTTATTGCGTCAAAATGATTATTTTTGTAATAGATTGAAATAGGCATGTTAAAATTATCCTTCCCATATTTGAATATAGGCTTCTCGTTTACACTTCCAAAAATAAATACTTTAAATTTATAGCCTGTATCCTTGTATTTATCATTCCAAAAATCGACAACAATTGGTACATATTCCACGGCATCATATTCAGGTAGATCTTGGGGGATTTTTGCAGAGTTTAGTAGGTCAAACACATCTTCCATTTGCCTATTCCCATTTTTTAAATATCTAGAAAATGTTCCATTTAGCTCCCAATTCTTTAGTAGAATATTTTCTTGTAATTTCCAATGCATAGAATAGGCATAGATTATTCGGATTTGAAATTTTAATTAATCTTTCAGTATTTATGTGAGTAATTTCTGCTGCATTTTCTTGGGGTGCGCGTCCTCTAATTGAATAATTTGTTGGAAGTGATGAAATGCCGAGTGTTTGAATTTTTACTGTGAAGGGCTGCCCAAGAAGTGACCCCTTTTCTATCTTTGATTGGGAAACAAGCTGGAAGCGATTAAGAATGTTGTCTATCGTGTCTGTTTCAATTTTTCTAATTGGTATCCAAATGTCGTTGTCTAATAATTGTGAAGATATTAAAGCGCCTAATCGGTCAGGTTCAATTGAATGGTTTCTTGAAGCTTCCACGGTCTTAGTCATACAGTCTTGTATTATATTTCTCAGTAGTTCCTCCGGATTCTCCGATAATTTTTCAATAATAAACTTTCCAGATGTCCCCATCAATGCGAATTTTCTATTAAATGTTGTTTCGTAGTCGATTTGTCGATAATAATTTTTCGGGTTATTTACGCCCGCGCCGTTTTGTTCGTCATTGAATAAATGGGGAAGGAGATCGCGGATGAGGAATCTTGCGCGCTTGTTGAAGGAAGGTGCGTTTTGACCGTTATTAAATGCCATTTTAAAGTTTTTAATTTATTTAATTGTCGAGAGGTTTTTCGTTTTTTTGAATGAATGGTTAAGAATGACAAAAAACCTCGCCTTTTATACTCCTCGTTTCAGACGGATGGGCGATTACGAAATATTTTTGTCAAGGTCATGTGATGCGGAACTGGTAAAATTTGTTCCATTTAAAACTCATTAATCATCCGTCTGTCAGATAAGATCTCGAGATAAAAAGAAAAATTTAAATTAAGATCCATTTTTTCATATTTCATAAAATTGAAGGTCATATGTTACCAAATATTTTTGGCGGCTCAAAATTTGTCGACTCAAAAACTCATTAATCATTAATCAATCAGAAAGATCTTGAGATAAAAAGAAAATATTTTTTAATAAACCTTTTCCTTATTTCGTAACCTTCAAGGTCATTTTAAATTATCCAAACTCTGTCGGTTTCAAAATTTGATGCCTCAAAAACTCATTAATCATCAACCAATCAGATAAGATCTTGAGACAAAACCCCTTACATTCTGACTTCCGCCCTTTTTTGCAAATCATTTTAATTTTTTGTAAAATTTTGTGATTTTATTTAATTAATATTTTTTTATTATTTTTAATTCTACAGTACCCCGGACCCCTGCCCCAGCAAATTTTCAGTCACAGACTGAAATTCCCAACCCAAATATTTCAGTCCCAGACTCATTAATCATCGATCAATTAGATAAGATCTTGAGAATTTGAAATAATTGGTTAACGCCCCCTTACATTCTGACTTCCGCCCTTTTTTGCAAATCATTTTAATTTTTTCTTAAATTTTTGTAAATTTTATTTCTCCCCATTTATTATTATTTAATTAATATTTTTTATTTAATTTATTTTTATTAATTTTATTATTTTTAATTCTATTGTACCCCGGACCCCTGCCCCCAACTTTTTTTCAGTCCCAGACTGAAATTCCAGGATTCAGTCCCAGACTGAAATTCCAGGTTTCAGTCCCAGACTTTAGTCTGGGACTGAAACCCTGTACAGTTAATCAATCAAATTAATCACGTGTCACTTATCAATCAAACATTTGTACCTTGTACAAGTACAAGGTACAAGTACCTTGTACTTGTACCCGACAATCAAATTTTCCACTCCAAGTCAACTAAAATTGTCCCCAAATCCTTTTGGTTTCCTTTGATTGCGGCTTCAGCCACCAAAATGTTGCACAGCGTGCAACGTTTTGGTACCCACCAAAATGTTGCACGTTGTGCAACATTTTGGGGGGTACCTTGTAATTATCATCAAACATTTGTACCTATCAATCAAAACCTGTCACTTATCTTGTACCTTGTCAATCAATCAAAATTGACAGCTCGGACAAGTGGTATGAGTAATTACCCCAAACCCCCTGGTTTCCCTTTGATCATGCCGACAAACTCGGACAAATGGGGTGAGTAATTGCCCCACACCCTTTGGTTTCCCTTGATCCTACCGCCTGAAACCCCCTATACCCTTGGGTTTCCCTTTGATGTTGCCAACTTCCGCCTCCAAAAGGTTGCACACCTGTGCAACCTTTTGGGGGGGGTAACTACTCTCATAACAAATGCTTTATGCTCGTACCAAAATTAGTATTCTTAATGATAACTCAAAACAAGAACAATGGGAAAATGTCTGTACAGGAGATCCGATACTAAACCAAATCTGATATTTAAAAATATACTAAAAATGAACCCTGTTACGCGAAACCAGATAGTAAAAACCTAAAAAATTTAGAAAATTACAAATATTTTATAATTACATATAAGCAGCGACTAGTCGGGAATAATAAAGGGTCGTTTCGCCGACAAAGGCTGATCGACGCTGATCGACATACATATCTCTCAAATTTTATTTAATATTACCCAGTTTTTTCCTCCAAATTATCTAAATTTCTCTTAACATTGTTTAACATAAAGGCATGTGAAATAATTGTTATTTGTAATTTCAATTTAAAAATATCTGTTGACTGATTATTTAATAAATTTACATAATGACTCTCAAGAATATTTAAAGAATAGTATTCGCTTTCCATCGGAAAACGAAAAAAGCGCCATTCATAATAAGCAAGTTTAAAATCTTAAATTTAAAAATTAATTATTAATTAATTAAAATAGCTGAGGAAACTCCAAGTCAGCGCTTCTCCCTCAGATTAATAATTATAAACTTACAGCTAAGTGGATTTGGTATTGCTTCTATAAAAATGAGTTGAAATAATACTAAATGAAAGAAAATAATTGAAACCAACATTTTAATTTTTCTAATTTAATTAATTTCAAATAAATATTAAATAGTTGCTGAAAAAGGGAGTGTACGGGATATCTCGGAAAAAAAAACTCAAAATTTTTTTAGTAATGCAAGCAGCAAAAAATGTTCAAGATATAAAGCAAGATAAACTAAATTTAGTATTAACGATCTTGGCAAAACGCGGAAAATTTTTTCAAGATATCTAGAAAAACATTGATTTAGATAACTGAGATTTTTATTTGAAATGTTGTCTCGATCCGGTCTCTAATAAATAAACAAAATTATTTAAAAATTTATTTATTTTTAATTGTCAAGTCAAAATACCATTTTAAAGTCATTTTAAAGTAATAAGCATTTGAATAATGAATGAAAAAAAGTAATTTGGCAAGGTCATTTTAACATTTAATTATTATGTTTTTCTCAATGTTTTCATCGAAAATTATTTTAAAAAGTCTAAATGATGAAAAAACTATGAGAATATTTATTTTATTTCAAAAAATATTTTTTTGAATATAAAAAATATGGGAAAATTTTTTGAAAAAATAAAATTTAAATATTATTTTTAAAAGTAACAAAATTCTAAAAGCTTTGTGAGGCCATGAAGAGTGATTTCTTCTTTCTTGGCCACAGGCCATTAATTATTTTCTGATTTTATTTGTCTAAACGATTTCTAATAAGATATGTACATATGTATATTAGAAAAAAAATCAAAAAATTACTTATTTCTAAAAAAATCTCGGGAGGATTTTAGACATAAGCTCTCAAGCATTCATTCCTTTCAACAACTTCCCAATTAAAATTAATCTTCAAATGAAAATTTTACTTCTCTACCAGGGTTGGTTGTGTAGTTGAATGGAGTTGTACAATCATTAATGGGAAGGTGCGTGGTTGGATAAATACAAATAAAATGTAAAAAGGTGAACAATCTGGGAAAACATGTGAAGAGGTGAATGTATAATTGGTGGGAAGGGATGAAGAAAGATTAAAGGTGAAGGAACAATATATTATGGAAGTAATATGTGGAAATAATAGAGGGATTGTTGTTGGTGAGAGTGAGTTAGGAGTTTGGAGGTGGATGGCACTCAAGTGCCTTACACTATTAAATAAAATAATTTTTTATAATTGAGATCATAATATAAGACAGAATTTTTAATTTTAAATCTAATTCTTCAATCCTTGAATTATTCTATAAATAATATCCTGAGTTCCATAAATTATCATTGGATGAGAGTAACCCTTCAACTAAATTAATAAAAAAATTTTTAATTAGTTAATATTAACCACAATTTCATCATTTTGTCCATTAATTGAACTTACAGACTGTCCGTCACATGCAATATTACCAACAATTGTATCATCTACAGAACGAATTACAGAGATTCGTGAAAATGCCTCATAACCTACACTAAATATTTTTTAGAATTAATTTATTATAATATTTCTTGCTATTGAAAAATTTTTAAAATGTGGGGTATCCAGGAAAAAATGAATTATCAATTTACGTTCAAAAGAAGAGAAGTTATAGCTAAAAAGGTGTGCGTGCCCACGTTCCCACGTGTACTACATAGAATAATTTAAATATTTACACTGAATTAATATCTCTCAGAAATGCAGAATTACAAGAAATTCCATTTATTTGATTACAAGGTTGTGTCCAAGATAATAATTTACATAAAGGCTCTGCATCTCTATTAGCACCAGCAACTCCAATAAATGTATGGACTAAACTAGTCAAAGGTTGTCCTAAATATTGTCCTGTATCGACACAAATTCCACCAAGTATTGCCTTTTTATGTAAATGAAAATTTAATAATGTTTTCTGTCAATATTTAATAATTACTTTTCTTGCCATAGGTGATCCCATACTAAAAGCTACAACGTCAATTTTAGAATTTTTATACCGAGAAACTGCTTCCATCAGAAGACGAATCTTAAAATGATATTTCGTGTCTATATTATGGTTATACCATCTATATTATTAGTTTTTGCTTAATTATGGTTATACCCGTACCGGAATCCAAATATATTTTCCAAAACATTTTGGTAAATAAAGGGAGAATATTCCGATGATGAAACAATAATAACAAAGGTAATTATTTGAGCGGATAAAGTATTTTGTTTATACGTGTAAATTTAGGAAAATGGGTTGATTAATAATGCTAACCTGGATTATATGTCTGCACTCCATCTTATCTTTAAGAAATCTTTTAACACCATAGGAATATGTCGTTGCATAAAGTTCAGAATTATTATATCCCTTTGTGAGGAAATAACGTCTAATATATTCGTATGTTCCGCAACGTTTGTTAATCCATGAACGAAGATTATTGGCCGTCTATTTGATATACGTCTATAATTTAATTTTTTGTGATAAATTTTTTAAAATTATTTCAATTATAGTAAATTGGTCAAACGTTTCATAAAAAGTAGCTATGCGGATTAGAATAGATCCTGAAAGCTCTTGTATGCTAAGCTATCAAACTCTCACCATCCCAACAGGACTGATCGTTTTTCCTCTTTGATTTGTTTTCCCGGCTTATACGATTCCTAATCATTCCAAGGTTTATAGATATATCCAATATAATAATTGGAACCATGGAATATTGCACCTAATCATGATAACTTTAGAAATTTACAACGATAAATTAACTTATTTCCATCATTCTCTTGGTCACCCCCAAAACTTCCACCAAAACCTAAATCTCTTCTAGCAATTAACTTTTCTACTTCCTCCCCATATTCTCTGATTAAAAAGTTTGAAAAATCTTTTGAAATTGTAGCTCGAACAATTAAAATTATTGAAAGTAAAGATATTAAAAGGATATTAAATAATAATAATTTAAAAATGTAAAATACACTGATCATTAATTAATAATTATTTTAAATATTTGTTTAAATAATACTAGAATTATTTATTTAAAAATTTTAAAAAACTGCAAAAAATAAAGCAAAGAAATAATTAGGTTATTACAAATTTATCGACAAATATATAATTTAAGAATTTTGTTTGCGAAAATTTTAACGAAGATTTCCAAGATTTTCGGGGATTGAAGGTTTACTTATATTCAAAGACATATTTTAATCTTACAAGACATAATTAAATTATTAATTTAAAATTGAGAATAACCAAGCAAAAATAACAAAAAGTTTAAAAATAAATTTTTTTAAAGTAATTCTTTAATTTCAATTTATTTTTCGCAAATTACAACATTAATTTGTTCGGAGAACACAAAATAATTCCTACATACATTAAATAGTTTTAACAAACAAATTAAATGAAAAATTTTTTATTTTTCCTGTTAAAACTATGTATTTTTATTTAAACTTGTAGTAAATTAAATGCTAAAACAAATAAAATGTTATATTTATCAAGGAAATTTTTAATGAGAGTTAACTAACAACGAGAGTCAATAAATTATATTTTAATGATAAGAATGTTTTTCTTCAGGAAAAGTTCTTTCACGTACCTCTTTAACGTAAGAAATAAATGCATTTTGAATAGAATTTTGATCCTTTAAAAAATTTTTGACAAATTTTGGAGGTTTTTCTCCAATTCCAAGAAGATCATAAACCTAAGAAAAATTTGTCGATTGAGGTTATCACTATATTATTCTTTATCCTTCTCCAAAAAAGTATAGATGGGTCAAAGTGAGTTATATCGTCCGTTACTCACCAGCTTTTGCATTTATTAGCAATGCGAATGTGTTCGCAATATTCCTATGCATCCTTTATGTGAATTGTTAGCCCTACTTACCCTAAGTCAAAAAAAGTATGAGGTTATCGCCATAGATCGTCATAACTGTTTAACAGTACATATTATGTAATTTTTACCTACGTGTACTATTTTTAGAGAAAGGAGGAGAAGAATAAAATGAGTGAGATGACATAATAGCGAAAAATGATTTACCGTATTTTCTCTATTAGAATGCCATGGCATTCTATTTTTCAATCACCTTCGGAAGTGGCATTATATTAGAGACTGGCATTCAACTGGAGAGTGGCATTCTATTTTTCGATGTTTGAATTTTGAAACTATAAAAAATTTTCGTCTAGCAAATTCAATTTGTCTAAAAATTTAGGTTCATCCTGACATAGGAAAAATGCTAAAATCGAATTTAATTTGAATACGAAAATTACATATTTGCTTTAGAATGGTTTTTAAGGTTTAATAAATTCGAGGGATAAGGAGGATTTTGAGAAGTTAAGTGGGATTTGTTTGATTTTGATGTATTAAGAGAGCTGGTATCGATGATTGAAGAAAAGCGAGATTTGCTGATTAAGAGGATATGGTGGAGATATTAAAGATTTAGATGATTAAGTTGTATTAAGCAGAGATTGGGTGATATCAAGTAATTTGTAGTGTAAGAAGATTTGGAGATTTCCTATTATGCCCTCTACTCTTCCAAATATAGAATTATTTATTCCTTATAATTCCCGATATTTCTCTAAATTCCGTCTAATCCACTGATATCTCTTTACCTCTCAATATTTTCTTTTTCCTTTGAATCCACTTATATCCTTATTAATCGCTACAAATCCCCCGAAATCACTCTGAATTCTTCTTAATCCCTTCAACCCACGACATCAGTGATTTAACTCAAGTTCACTTTATCACTGTCTCTACTACGTAAAAATTTTAAGGAAAAATCCTTAACACTTTTAGAAAATCCCGTTACGGGATCTCGGATTTGCAATTTTGCCGCATTTTGTTTACTTTTTTTGCCGCATTTTAGTTTAATAATATTACTAAATGAACAGAAAATAAGAAGAAATCAATAGAAATAGCTTTAGATAAAATATTTTATTATACTTGGAAAATTTTCATTATTAAAGAAGGGTGTCATTCTATTAGAGACTGGCATTCAATTAGAGAGTGGCATTCTATTTTTCGATCACCTTCCAAAGTGGCATTCTATTAGAGACTGGCATTCAACTGGGGAGTGGCATTCTAATAGAGAAAATACGGTAAATAAAAAATATTTACAACAAGTATCTGTCCATCACAATGAATACCAGCACCAATTCCAATTGTTGGAATTTTTAATGAATCTGTGATATGTTTTGCCAAATCCTTAGGAACACATTCAAGAACAACAGCAGATGCTCCACATTTTTCTACCTGAATAGCCAATTCTAACAATTCTTCTGCAGTTCTTTTGGATTTTAAATTTCCTTGAACTTGATAACCCCCTTAAATTAAATAAATATTGTAAGGCATATCCAAATATTTAGAATTATACAATTAAAATTTTCCATGTTACTTTTAGTATTCTTTGATATAATATGTTCCACCCACATTTGATATAAATCCCTTTCTAAGCTTACATTCAATCAGTTGTACAATGCTGATATTTTATCATTTTTTCCTAGATCCAGAATCTATATACGATAGACTATTTGTTATTATATTCATTATTTCCCCTTATGTTGATTAGTATATCACCTATGTATATTTGATTTGTGATATAAATAAATATTATTAATTGGATCACATATTTATTATTTTTACTTAACGGAGCTTTAAATAATTAAATAAAATAACCAAGTGAATGTACAGATTGTGGAGTTAATCCAATATGTGCAAAAACAGGAATAGACAAAGAATTAAGTTCTCTTAGCATTTTTAAATGTAATTCAGAATTCGAAGGTATTTCTAATTTAACTGCTGCTGCCCCAGCGTTAGTAAGTAAAGAAACAGATGATTCAATGACTTTTTCAACACTATAAGAACACTAAAATATTTATTTTTTAGTTCAAATTTTCGAATCCAACTTTGAGGACACAAAACTTGCTGACTTGAATTTTACAAAGTCATGCCCGAAAAATTCTAGTCAGCAACTTTTGTTCGAAAATTTGGGGTCGCAATGTTCAGGTCCGCAAAACTCTGGTACTCAGCGTTTGTGACATGAATAAATAAACTTACAGAAAAAGGCAAATCAACAACTAATAAAGCTCTTTTAATTCCATTTGAGACAATTTTTGTGTGATAAATGATATTTTCAAGGCTAACGGATAAAGTATTTTGTTTTCCTTGTATAACACAACCAAGTGAATCTCCGATTAAGATAACATCAACTCCTGCCTGATCCATCTATTTATTTAATATTTAAAAAATGATAAATACTTATACAGGAAATTTTTAATAATTTGTAGAAATAGGGTATGATGCCTACAATATTTTTTAGTTATTTAATTAAATTTACTTCTTTTCCCATTGAATAATCATAAGCAGTTAATGAAACAATAGGAATACCTTCCTTCTTCATTTGATGTAACTTTGGTATTGTTATTAGTTTTGGAATATTTGAATTATTTTTATAAAGTGATATATCATTGCCATTCGACATTTTATAAGAATTTATTTTTAAAGGGAAAATTTAGAAAATAAAGAAATTCATTCGTTAAAAGATTATTTAAGATCAGCTAATTTTTAATAAGTAAATAAATTTTAATTATATAAAACTCACTCCACTTTGTGTTTATAATAAATAATACATACCACTATCAGATAAATACTTTTTGGTCGAGAGTTTTCTTAAGATAAGACGAGAAAACTACTATTTTTTGAGGGATTTCCCTATCACAGATAGCAAAGTACAAAAACCACCTAAAATGTTCTGACGTTGAATGTAAAGAAAAAATTCAAAAAATTTTCTGCAAATTTACTTTGTAATTATTATTCTTAAAAGAAAGCTAATGAAATATCAAACTTTTGACTGTATTGAATGAAGTGCCTGGGCAATTTTTAAGGTGCGTCGGAATCGTCAATTTTCATTTATATTTGTTATTTGGTGTAAGGCAAAAATATATAAAAATTTGTCATTTCTTTGTAGATTTTATTTGTGCTTTGCTTTGATTGTGCTTTGTTATGCTTTAAGTTTACTTTGCTTTGCTTTACTTGTGCTTTGCTTTAAGTTGCGCTTTAAGTTATAACACTTACTCATGTTTAAAAATAGATAAAAGTTAACATTTATTTATGTTTATTTGAAATTTGACAATATCAGCGAATGGTTTATAAAATATAAAAAGGTGTGTCTTCTATAAAAATTCCACCACTAACCCCAAATTTCTACTTAATTTGTGACTAATGTTTTAATTACTTAGAAATTTATTGTTTATTTTATTGTTTATTGAAAAAATACATTATTTGTTCTATATAATATGATAAAAAATTCTTTAAAAAATGAAATTATTCAAAGATAAGATATTGGAATTAATAAAATATATATTTATATAGCAGTCGAAATTAATTTGTCAGTCCAAATTAAATTTATTTTAAAAATTAAAATTTCTTAGTGCTTCAAAGTTTGTTTAGGGTTAGATAACGGTTACATAACCTTTTTTTAAATAACTAACTATAAATAATTTTGAAAGTTAAAGTCACTTTTTAAAAGTTTCAGAAAAACATAACTTTCAAGAATCTATAAGATAGGTAATGACTGGTTCCAAACCAATTGGTCATACATAATTCCCGAATACTGAAAACTCTTACAGAACCAAATTCCAACTTTAAATAATTATTAAATTTAAAAAATTTCCTTTAATTAAAGAAAAATATTTTCTTAATAATTTTTAATTTAATGATCGCTGCTATTCTTTTTACACTTTTTGTTATAAATAATGTTTTTTTGGAAAACTATACCGAAGGAAAAATTACTTTTACTGACAGTAATAATATTAGTGAAAGTTTATAAATTAATGGTAATATTATAGAAACAAAATTACCAAAAATAGGAAAGCTTATTGAAAATATTAGACATGAAAATGCGACGGAAGTATTACGCCTTTCTGGAGAGGTATTTCTATTTTTTTAATATTAGAAAATTTTTATAGCTTTACCCAATTTGGTATAATTTAACAATGAAGATCTATGTCCCCGGTTTTGATGCACAAATTTCTGACGCAAACAATCTTACATTTAACGCTAATTTACTTATAAAATTTCGAGTTGAAGAAAGTACACATAGAATAGAATTGAATGCTTTAAAACTTATTTTTGATCATCAAAATCTTGAAAAATATAAATTAATTAGAGTAAATGAAGTAAATAATGAAATCAAATCAAAACCATTAAAAGTTATTGAAGTTAGAATAGATGAAGTTAATGAAAAGGTAATTTAATTACGTATATATTTCGGATGCAAATTTAAGCTTCTGTAAATTTTAAGCATTGATAGAATTAGTTTGTCATTTGACATACACTAATTTTGATCATTTTTTTCTAATTTTTTAATTTGAAATTTGACTTAAATTAATAGTTATAGTCTTTTGATATATACCGTAAATGATCTCATATAGTCCGACCCTACAACAGAAGAAACCCATCGAAAATATAAGCCCAATGCTTGTATTAGAGCATTTATTTTGTACATTTTTTTAAATTTTAAATGTAATTTTTAAAGAATTCTATTTATTAGGTCTTTTTTGAGTTAAATGGAATTTTGGAGAGAGGTGAACACTTCCTGTTTCAGGTAATTTTAATAATATTTGAGAAATTTTTTGTTAATTAGTACTTGTTACACTAATACCTTGCATTTATTAGTGACAAGTCCTGTATTTAAACACATTTTTCAATTTAATATTCAAAAAAATAAATAAAAACATTTAGCAGATCTCTAACCTAAGAAATTTACTTTATGTAGAACTATAATTCTTATATAGATTCCATATTCTGGACCAATTTCCACAAAACTCTCTGGTCTATTTCTAACAAAATACACATTCTCTGGTGAGCATAAATTTGCAGCTGTTACACATATGGAATCTATTGATGCTAGGAGAATGGTTTGTATAATATAATCTAGTTTAATTGTTAAAATTTAGATACCTTGTCTAGATGAACCACAATTTAAAGCAATTTATCGACTCCATATTATTCATCCTTCTGGTTCTAAAGCTATTAGTAATTCAAAAGAACTTCGAAATGGAATACCAACGTAATTAAAAATATCTAATAATAAAACTTAACCTTTCCTTGAATATTTTATTTTGATATTTTCCATATTTTATCCTAACATATAGTAGTGGAGTACGACTGAAATCTCGAGAGTAGGTTACTGTAAGAATTTTGGTACGAGTGTCGAAGCACTGTGCCTCACTTAGAGAGATTATTTGTTTATTTTGAAATCTAATAAATTTTTGTAGAGACAATAAAGAATGGCTTCAAACTGATTTTGATGAGACACCTCCAATGTCTTCATATTTGTTAGCTTTAGTAGTCTCTGATTTTAATTATATTGAAGGATATACAAAACGTGGAATACGAGTTTATTAATATTGTTTTTCAAAAATTATAATATTTTTAGTTTCGTGTATGGGCACGTCAAGATGCTTTAACTTTTACTTCTTATGCTTTAGAATCTGGAATTAAAGTTTTGGAATTTTATGAAGATTACTTTGGAATTGTGTTTCCAATTCCTAAATTGGATATGGTTGCAATTCCTGATGCGGGTGCTGGAGGAACAGAAAATTGGGGATTGGTTAGTAATAAATTCTTTAGAATTTATAATATTATTAATAATATATATGTAGATAGAGTCAATTTTTGACCCCAATAATATTTTTTCGAGTCAATTTTGACTCCAAAAAATATGAAATCAAAATTTTCTAAAAACTTATCAGATTTCAGGTCACATATCTTGAAAAATATCTTATCTATAGCCCAGAATTATGTACTATTCAACAAAAATTGCTTTTTACTTCAATTATTGCACATGAATTAGCTCATCAATGGTTTGGCAATTTAGTTACGATGAGTTGGTGGGATGATTTATTTCTTAACGAAGGATTCGCTTCTTTGATTGTAAATTTTGTATTTTTAAATTTAGAATAGAATTTTCTAAGGAATATTTGGGTACAGATGCAATCAGCAATGGAAAATTTCAAATGAGGGATTATTTCATTATTAGATATTTGGACACTGCTTTTGATGCTGATTCTAAGGCGACTTCTCATCCGATAATCCTTGAGATACGAACGAAAGATGATTTTACTAAAGTTTTTGATTCGATAACATATCAGAAAGGTGCAAGTGTATTAAGAATGATAGGAGCTGTGATGGGTGAAAAAAGCTTTAAAAGCGGTCTAAAAGTGAATAATAATTTTACACGAAAGTTTTTTTCAACTGAATTTTAAGAATTAAGATAATTAAGAAAGAATCTCGCAGTCAAAAAGAGATCTCTCAGTCTAAATTGAATTTTACTGGTTTGGATTTGGGATTTTATTTCATTATTATTCCATTATTATTTCATTATTAGATATGTGGATTATTAGATATCCATTTATATCCATGATATCCCTTCAAACACTATTTATATCATAAAATCGATAAGGGACTATTTATAGACATATAGTCATCTTACATCATCATATACGATAATTGGTGGGAAAATGGCATAAAAAGCCTGCTTAATTGATATAACTGCTAAATACATATTTAAATAAAAAATTATTTAGATATACCTAAATCAATTTAAATATCAAAATGCTAACCATACTGATCTTTGGAACGCATTAACAGAAGCAGTTCCTAAAAATCTACATGATGGTAACGGACAACCTTTAAATGTTAAATATTTTGCTAAATATTGGACTGAACAATCTGGTTTTCCCGTTGTACAGGCAAATTTTTAAATTAAAAAAACTTGCGATTTAAAAATTATTTATTTTAGGTAAAAAGAATATCTCCAAAAAAAGTTTTGTTAACTCAACAACGCTTTCGATTTAACTCAGAGGATAATAAAAATAAGAAACTTGAGAGAAAAGAAGAAATAGTTAATAATTGGGATATCCCAATTTGGTGGAGTATTAATGGTACTGATCAACCAATGTTTTGGTTAAAAGATTCTACTGAATTAGAAACAATTGTTGATGATTTACTTGTTTTAAATACCCATTCACAAGGATTTTATAGAGTTTTATATTCTCCTGATCAAATGAAGCAAATTAGTCAACAATTATTTGATAATCATAAAGTAATTTTTGTTAATTATATATTTATTTATGATTAAAAAAGGGACTTTTAATGGCTAGCCGTGTACGTATTATTGATGATTCATTTAAATTAGCTGAAAGCGGATATTTACCTTATGAAGTAAGTAATAATATTTTGATCGTGTCCGGACAAAATATCGAATCGTTAAAATATGGAATAGGCTAAAAAAGTGTTAAAATCTCGAATCGGGTAAAAATGGGTTAAAATCGCGAATAGGCTAAAAAGGGGTTAAAATGTGGAATCGTTAAAATATGGAATGGTTAAAATATCGAATCGGGTAAAAAGGGGTTAAAATATGGAATCGTTAAAATATCGAATTGATAAAATGTCGACACGGCCAAAATAGGTCAAAATGTCGAATTTTTTAAAAATGGCGCCAAAACCTAGAATCCGGGCGTTGCCGTAATACCGACGGTATTTTTAGGTATTCCGTTTCGCTAGTACGGTGCGGAATGCCGACCGATAAAATTTAAAAGCTGATCGGTATTTTTCGGTATTCTGTACCGTATACGGTAGGGTACAAATTTAGGTCTTAGCTAAAAACTAGTGCACGCCACTCTAATTTTTCCGTATAAGGATCGCGTTATGTTTTCCGGATCCGTACGATCATGCCAGACCGGATCCGGTCGATTATGCTAGATTTATCCGGTCCGGTTTTACTCAGTAAAAATACACTGAACTCGGCCAGAAAAGATTACGCCGGACTACGACTTACCAAACTTATCATCCAACTTATCAGCAGTAAGTTGATAAAATTATCAACAATCAATGTATGGCACTCATCTGACCCTTTTTTAAAAGAATTCGACATTTTGACCCATTTTGGCCGTGTCGACATTTTAACCATTCCATATTTTAACGATTCCATATTTTAACCCTTTTTTACCCGATCGATATTTTAACTATTCCATATTTTAACGATTCGGTATTTTAACCCCTTTTTAGCCTATTCGCGATTTTAACCATTCCATATTTTAACTATTCCATATTTTGTACCGGAGCCATTTTGATTCTAAAAAATAACGTATAAAAGGATGCATTAAATTTAACTCAATATTTGACTAAAGAAGAAGAATATCCTCCTTGGGAACTAGCATTATCTAATTTTAATGTAATACAAAATTATTTTGACGATGAACCTGAAACTGAAGATTTAAGGGTTTGTATTTTTATATCAGAACCGGACTGTGGAGGTCGACGAGAAACTCAAAAAATTTTTTGGATATTTTTATATAGTGTTAAGATATCTAATTAAAATTAGAACAATTTTTATAAAAATAGAATTCCTAAAGATATGCAGGTGTTATAGAACATTATTCTGGTCAACTAAAGATCGATCACAGGCGCCGAATTACTTTTAGCTTTAGCTGAAAGAATAATAGCTAGTTCAGAGGTCTAGTTGAAAGAATTCGGCAATTCCTGATCCCGAAAACTGGGTGTTAATTTTTTATGACGGCGCGATCCAAACTGTATACCTATATTGTTTACGTGAATATTGTTTCGATCTTCAGTTTAAATAAAAAAATTTTTTATAAATATATTTATAAATTTAGGCTTATATTAAATTATTAATTGATGATATATTTAATCGAGAATTGGATAAAATTTATAATTGGAAACCAGAAGATGGAGATAAAGACTTTTTTACTAAGTACGTACATTAAACAAATAAAATATATAATTTATCTATTAAAAGTTTACTTACTCAACGAATTATTCAAGAAATGTGTAATTTAAGAGATCAACGTTGTATTAATGCTATTCTCAATATTTATCAACATCAATTTGTTAATTCTTGTAATTCATTTGTTGCAAATGAAGAAAATAACAATAATGCATTGTAAATTAATATTTTATAATATTATTACTTTCCTAAGAATTATTTATGTTCCTATTTATTTAAATAAATAAAAATTATCCCCAGATAAATACTCAGAATAATTAATCCAAATAAATCGAATAAAAACAAAATTTAAAAAATTTAAAAAAATATCATATTTTATTTTTAATATTTTAAAATTCGTTATTTGACAAATATTAATATAAAATAATTATTAGTTATTAAATAATTTGGATAAAATAAAATTTCTAATTTTTATTTAAAATTATATACTATTTTTATTTCTAGATTATTTTCTCCTCCAAAATTTCCAAATAAAATGGCTAGTCAATGTTCTAAAGTTCCTGTACCTTTTAGAACATTAATATATTGTGAAGGTGTACATTATGGAACAGAACAAGATTGGAATTTAATTTTTGAATTATTTAAAAATGAAAATGTTCAAGTAGAAAAAGAACGTTTGCTTAATGCATTGGCTTGTTCTAGAGATACACATACATTAAAAATGTAAAAAATTATTAAATTATTTCCTTTAAATTATTTAAACGTTAATTAAAAAATTAACTAATCATTTAAGGCTTCTTACAATGGCAATTGATGTTAATAATACAATTATTCGTTTACAAGATAAACCTCTTGTTTTTAAATATATTGGAGATAGAATTATTGGGAAGAAAATTATTTTGGATTTTTTTATTGATAAATGGCCAAAAATTTATCAAGGGTATGAAATATTTTTTAAATAATTGTTGATAGAATATATTGTGTCCCCATATGTCCGCAAATTTTTATAGTTTCCTAGTTTCTTCTCGCATACAGATAAAAATAGTCAAGGATAATTAGATTATCAATGATAAAAGTTTCAAACCGAACCGAACCGAAAAACTCAAGATTTTCGGTTCGGTTTGTCAGTTCGGTTTCGGTTAACGAATTTGATGAAACCGACAACCTACATAGGTATACCCATCATATTTTATCTAAAAAAATATCCAAAACATTTTTTAAAGCTTTAAAGATGAGCCATTCTTATTATCTAAAATTATTTCTTCATCAATTGTTGGCAAATCTCAAAGAGTTATTGACCAAGTAGAGAACTTTCTTCGTGAAAATGAAGAAACTACAATGTAATTTAACAAAGAATATTAGAGTATTATTTTTTAATATCATTCTTAATTTTTAAAGGAATTTGGATGTTTTTAAACAACGTTTAGAAGTTATTCAAACAAATATACAATGGATACAAAAAAATTTTAATAGATTGTCTCAATGGTTTAAGTAATTAAAAATTAAAATAATTTTTAAAAATTAACAAAAATATAGAAAACATAACGGCAAAAATGGAAAAATTCCAGTGCTTAAATGAGATGAAAAAAAGAATAAAGAAGTCGCCGTCAAATTTCGACATTTTAAATATTATAATAACGTATTTTAACAATAATTGTGTATATAAAACTTAAGTTAACAATCCAAGTGTCTTTGAAAATTTTTAAATGTTTCATTATAGAAATTTTATTAAATTTTGGAGAAACAGGAACAAATCTCAATCTTCATTATAAATTTTAAAATTATTCATTTTTAATTATAAAAATTAAAAAACCATATTTCAAAACTTTCAACCACAATTAGTTTTATGTATAAATTATAAAAAATAAATTATGATACTATAATAACAAGAAAATTATAGTTCTAAAAAGTAATATTAAAATTATTAAAAATATTATTTACTGGTACACAAATCTTATTTAAATTTGAGAGTAATTTGCACACTTTAAATTAATATTATCTGAGGTTAAATTTTCTTAAAAATTCAAAAATCAATTTAAAAATTATCACTTCCAATTATTTTTTCAATGTTTATCATTACCAAAACATTTGCCATTTTTGAGATAATGTGTGCAACATTGTTCTTTTTTCTCCGCTTTCTCTTCAAATAAAAAATCGTTAAAAATTTAAATATCAAATTACAAATATTATTTTCAAAGCAATAAAGCTCTAATTGAATAAAATAAATAATAAAAAGGTTCTCTAATTTTTTTACTAACCCCCATTACTAACACAACAGGTATAAAGATCACAAGGTAAGCCAAATGTGCAACATTGTAATTTAGATTTAAAATGACTCTTAGCGCAGCATTGTAGTCCTCCTCCTAGTGCACATTCTTTAAATTAAAAAAATTCACGATTTATTTTGTTCATATCTTTAAAACTAGTAAACTTTAACTTCACATGGCTATAGATAAGGGGCGGGTAAGGGGGACGCTAGGGGCGGGTAGGTCGGGATATTTTTAAATAAAACTTATAATATAATATCTAACATATCTCCTCCTATAATTATCAATGATAATTATTGTACTAACATCTCTCTGTGGAGGAGGGGTAATCAATTAAGAGCATAAACGGTTATTTAGAAAGGTGATAAATACACATGACTTCACTCAATGGGAGACCTGGGTCTTGATCAGTGTTGGACGCAATTGAAAAAAGTCAAATCGAATCTCAATTCGCAGACCGCAATCGCGTTAAGCCATGGTCTTGATTTACTTACAGCATAAAATTATTTTAGCAAAGTTTTAATTTACCTCCACCAAGGCCTACACATCCATTATTTTCCTTAGCAAAAAATAACAAGATTGAAATAATTATTAAAGATTTTCTTAACATTTATTTAATTATTTAATTAAAATAATTTTCAATTTTTTGAATAATAAATTTTGAATTGATTTAGGATATTTTTGAATATATTTATAAATTAAATTAATTTATGAAAATAAATTGTAAATACCAAAGTTAGCATGATAATAGCACGTGCAAACCTTATTTTGTTTTGGCAAACCCATCCATAAAATAATTCATTAATCCAAAAAAATTATTTAAAGAGCGGAAAACAAAATACAGAAAAAAAACTTTATAGACTTTATTCATTTATCGAGATTCAATCTCGATTCTCGATAAATAATCTTTGGCCTCATTCATAATAGCATTGCCGAATATACATATAAAAAGCCATGTTAGGTTTAATTTAAAAAACCTTGTAAGAGGACCCATTAAATTAACCAGCCCGAAGTATATTTAGTGTGACGCAGAAAATAAAAATAATACATTGGAAAAGCCAGCTTTCTTCTTGACCTAACTTTTTCAAAATCCCATGGAATTATTTAATCCAATAACTCAAAAAGAAATTTTTAAAATTTAACTTAAAAATTATATAATGTAAATATTGTTATTAGCAAGCGTTAAAATCTATTGTTGGGATTGGAACCTGATTATTTTTATCAATTAATCCTGTCCGAAAAAAATCCAAATAGCAGAAAAACCCAATCTAGGGACCGTAATACGGAAAATTCCGAATGAATCCGGTCAAGTGAATATCACTAATTATTTCCTTGAATATTATTTATCGCTCTGAAAACATTCTTCCGATCTCGATAATATTAATAAAATTTGTTTAGCTTAAAATAATATTTATATATTTTGCCATAAATCACGATGGATATTTTTCTATTAATTTAAATAATAAAAATTAATTTTTATTATTTGTACTTGAATTGAATAATAATGAAATAGTAATTTCCGTTTTTTGGCTAAAAATAACGAGAATGCTTGTGTTTTAATTTAATTGAAAAAATTGTTTTTATAAAATATTTTTTTTATTAATTTTTTTTAGAAAATAAAATTAAATGCAAAAATAATAAAATAAAAATCAATGAAAATTATTTTTTAAAGTTAGATGCAAATGTATTTTATCAGAAACAGGGGATTAATTTTAAAAAGCTCGAATTTTTAAAAATCTTTATTAAAAATAGAAATGAATTAGAGCATAATCCCCAAAAAACAGAAAGTGTTAATATTATTTTATTAATTAGTATGTAGCATATATTTTAATAAATGTAGAAAGTAAAGTGCATAATATCCGTGCTTAGATCAAGAGTGTCTGTTTCAGAATTTATTGTATTTATATTTATTTCATTGTGTGGATTTTGATTTAAATAATTATTTGAATGGGTAGTAATTGATATGTTCTTGTTATATTTTTGATTATTTTGAGAAATAATTGGTTATTAAATTGTTGGTTATAATTAGAGTTGGACAAAACGAGAGTTATAATGTTCTTGTAGTTATACTGTTCTTGTTAATTGTCTCCATGTTTTCGCTTTTCAATATTTGATTTTCTTAAATTTATATCTCTAATGATCTTATTACTTTCAATTATTCTTTAACAATGTCTTGGAGAGATTTTTCAGGCGGTTGACCTTCTAAATTTAAAAATTTCTAAGGATTTAAAAGTTTAGTAAGAATTTTTTACAGTTATCTAGTTTATTAATTTAATAAAGTAATAAAAGACCTCTAGACAGCTTCCAGTCTTCCTTAAGTTGTTTTGAAGCAAGTGCTTCAAGTTCACAAAGTTTTGGATCCTGTTGAAATACTATATCAAGTGTATCTAAATTAAAAACTAACATATATCATTGTATATTTTCTCTAAATATTTCTTCTAGAAAGGTGATATGTCAGAACGAATAGTAAGCCTTAGTGATGTTCGGGTATCCCGATCCCGACTCCCGACTCGGGAAAATTTCCCGAGTTTTTGGCCTCCCGATCCCGACTCCCGGTGTCAATTCCCGACTAAGTCGCGAAATTTTTACACCCCTAAGAATGGCTTTTTTGATACGATTTTTATTTTTGAAAGGAAAAAATAAGCGGGAAAAAATACAAAAGGGAAGGGAAAAATATTTATTTTCTCTCTACAATAATTACTAGGGAGTGGCAAAACATGCAAATGCATATTTTGCATGCGGATATGCCATGGGCTAAAACGCTCAAAAATGGTGTTTTTACGTTGGTACGAACATTAGGGACCGGGTTTTTAATGCATATTTTTGCATATTTCGGTACTTTCGTGCATATTTGCATAGTGGTGCATATTTTGGGAAATATTGCATATTTTTACCTAAAATTATACATATTTTGGCATTTTTGGGCAATTTTAGTAAAAATCAGGCAAAATTTTAAAAATTTTGGAATTTTTTGGGCAAAAAATTTTTTGATAAAAATTTGATGAAAAATTTTTTTCGAAAAATCTTTCGCGAAAAATTTTTTTCAAGAAAATTCTTTTTGGTTGAAATTTAAGTTAATAAAATCATTTCGTGGTGCTCACAAACAGCAATTTAAATGCTAAATTAGTATTTTTTACTTGAAATACTTATTTTTAAAGCACATTTTCATCATTTCTGCTGCATATTTAATGCATATTTTAGAAAATTTGGCATATTTTGATGCATATTTTGGGCTTTTTCGGTGCATATATATGCGCATATTTTGGGATTTTCCGTGCATATTTTGCCACTCCCTAATAATTACTTAACGTTTGTCGATGGTTAAGTGGTTGGGTTGTGTGACTTCACTCACTTTGATATTTTATTGGGATGGGTTTGAATCTAGGGTTGGTGAATGTGAGTGAAATAGTTTTTCCTTCCGAATAAATGTTTTTAGCTTTTTTAGTTTTGATTTTAAAATTATAAATTTATTTTTTTAAATATTAGTAAATGTAGAAAACTAGAAAATTTAATTTAGTCATAAATTTTCACAAATTTTAGCATGTGGCGCAGAAAATGGAAGAAATCTAGCTTCTTGACCTCCAAAATTCTTAAAATTTTCGCCTGCGGCGCTAAAAAAGAATAATTTGGATGAGATATAGGAGAAGGAAAAGACCGGATATCCGGAAATTTTCGGTTCGTATACCTGATCCGATATCCAAAAGTTTGTTTCGGTTATCGGAAATGCCGCTATATCCCTCTCTCCGAATATCCCCCTTAAGCCTCATAATCTGAAGAAATCTTCCAATAAAAAGAAATTCTCTTGAGGTTAAGATCAAAATTAGGTTAGCAGTCAAAGCATTTTGCTTGTGACTGTTAATTTTGACTTCACTTGCCCAGAAATGAACAAAATTCTCAGTGGAAGCAGTAAATTATTGGAAAAAATTCATTTAGGAGAAAATATAACATATTTCGGCGAGAAATCTGGCTTCTTGATCCCCAAAATTCTCAAATTTTTGCCCCTACACAAAAAAATCGGAATTTTTGGCGCCGAAGGCGCCAAAATTTTTTTTATGATAAACTCCCGACTCCCGATCCCGACTCCCGAGGTCATTTCCCGACCCGACTCCCGTTTCCCGATTCCCGGGTTTTTTCTTCTCCCGAACATCACTAGTAAGCCTCTGTCGCCTTACACAATATCGTTTAAAATATTTAATGAAAATTTCATAAGTTTTTTAAGTCTAGCAAATTTGTGTGATTTTTTGAAAAAATTAAGAGAGCCCTATATTATATATCAATATTATAGATATAGAAGCAATCATTATTATAGTTAGATTAGCACGAGGTTGAGTATCGCTGAGGCCGAGGTTTACGCCGATTTTTCATCCTCTACCTCGATTTTGCCGACCTCGGGCCTCTGACATCGTCTCGGTCCTCGCCATGAACCCTCAAGGCTTAAAGTTGTCTGATAGTAGCCTACGGGGTATAATCATTGGAACATATTAATTTGATAATAATTTAACTAATATTTGATAAAATTTATTAAATTTAAGTAGAATTTAAGTAGACCCTAGTTAATCCTCGGCTTATCAAGCAGAGGTGATACTTGGCCTCGGGTTGTTCAAAAAAACACAACCTCGTGCTACACTAATTATGATACAATATTTATAGCCGATCATGTACAGACCTGCAATTTTCTTTCCTTTTCCCCCAACAAATCCTGAACAATTGTTGAGCTCATTTATCGTATCTTTTAATTGATCTTCATATCCTTCTAAATAAGCATTATGTTGTTCAATTTCTTTTATAAAATTTTCAATTCTTTTAATTTTTCCTTCATCAAATTCATCAAAAATTTTTAAATTTTCTTCTTCTAAAAATTTATTTTTGTAATCTTCAAATTTATTCATCGCTTCATTGCAACTGTTCACCTGATTTTTTGCAATATTGATCAATTCTCTATAGCATTTTTCTTAAAGTATTTATTATTATCAGGGAATGTAAAGTTGGGCCCAACTTAAATCTGTACCAAAATTAAACTATTTTAAAATATTTTACCGTTCTGATTTTTATTATCTTTTGTCAAATCTACCAAAATTTGTGCATTAGATTTATCTAAAATTTGAACAGTTTTTTGTATACTTTGAGGATTATAAATTATTTCCTTTCCTTTCCGTTTATTTCTTGTTTGAAATTCTTGGTACATTCTTTTATAACTCTCCCATTGTTGAATAATTATTCTTTCATTAATCTCTATAGGATTATCAATATTAAGGTTACAGAATGCAATAAAATTAGTTGATTGATTGCTTGCTTCATTATTTTGAACTTTCTGTACATTAATCAAGTATAGGTTTTCTACGTAGTTTTCGAATAAAACTTCATTACATTCAAATGGGATTGATAAAGGCTGAATTGAATTTTTATATTATATTTAGCTATGACTAGGAAATGAATGTTGAAAACTTTCAAATTAATGAAATTTTTTAATTTGGTTTGACTTGGAAGGGAAGGTATGTATTAAATTCGCACTTGTAATATTTTTGTGAACACGCTTAAGGGATATCACAATTTTAGGTTTAATTCATTAGTTTGTAAATTTTCGGTAATAGGTTTGATGTAAAATCGAAGTCAAGTTTTTAATATTATTTTAAGCAATCTTTTTTTCTTAAATATGAAAACCGTTTTATGAAAAAAATCCCAACACCCTTAAGAAATGGTCATCCCAATATATAACTTTCTTGTTTCGAGATTGAAGTTTCGATTTGCATTTTTACTCCAACAAAAACCTACGATATTGAATTCATTTTCCTCTACTTTAAGCAAATATTTATCATTCAGACAAATTCTCTGATCAAAATGTATAGTTGAATAATAATCATCATATTCCTCTAAATGAAAAATAAATTCTTTCTTCTCGCATATAATACTCATTTTTAGGTTTTTTTGAAATTTATTAATTAAAAATTTTAAGACCCTTTTTGGCCTTTCAAGATCCAACGCTTTTACATTTGAAAATTGCTTTTCTTCATATGACGGATTGTTTTTTAGTTGGATTATCACAATTTTGTCAACTGCACTAATTTGCACTGGGTCGATTATTAACTAGAATTTTATTTAAATTTAATAAATTAAATATTTAAAAATTGGAGGATATTGCATTAAAACGCTAAAGTGATTGTTTTGGAACTTCGGGTTCTTAACGTGATGACTAGTTGTGCTGTTTCCTGTGAAATCATTCGGATATCTGGATCCGGAACTAATATCCTGGCCGATAATTTCGGCTTGACTATATTAATTTTTATTTCAGGAAAGTCTTAGCCTGTCAGATATGAATATTTTGAATTAATTCTTTGGAATTGCCAACACTATTATTGCCTAAACACGTCCAGATTAAATCATGTTATTAAACGGCGCGCCCCCAAAACGGCCTACCCCCAAAATGGCCCACCTCAAACGGCCCACCCCCAAAACGGCCCAATGTACAAAAACCCCCAAAACGGCCCAATGTACAGAAACCCCCAAAATGGCCCACCCAAAAAACGGCCCATCTAAAAATGTCCAACAAAGTAAAAATACTCAATTTGTCGAACTAAAATTAAAAATTGAAAAAACCAGGTCCGGGAAACGGGAAGCAAGTTCTGAAAGTTGTTTTTTCGACAGCCTTGATGTCAAAACTACTTTTTTCGACAACTTTAGATTAGCCCTAAATTTTTAATTTCGAAATTTTACCGAATTCAACTTGGTCGAACTCGGGTCCGGGGTTCGAAAAAACAAATTAAAAGCTCAGATTCGGACTCCAAATGGTCAATTACCTATCATTTTCAGAAGAAAACTTTTCAGCAAATTATTTTTCCGGAAACCATTTTTCCGGATTTGCAGGCCGTTTTTTGGGTGGGACATTTTGAGGTAAACTGCATTTCCAGATTTTTTTGTACCCGGAAAATACAGAAAACGGTTTCCGGTACTTGTTTCCGGACATCTGGAAAAAAGTTTCCGGAAAATTGTTTCAGGAAAATCCGGAAATAAGGTTTCCGGAAACCAGTTGGGCCATTTTGGGGGCTTTTGCACTGTGGGCCGTTTTGAGGTGGGCCATTTTGGGGGTATTTGTTCAGTGGGCCGTTTTGGGGGTTTTTGTTCAGTGGGCCGTTTTGGGGGTGGGCCGTTTTGGGTTCAGATTAAATCACGTTCAGATTAAATCATCTTCGATTAAATCACACGTTCAGATTAAATCATCTTAGGTTCATGCTTTAAAATTAATAAATAGTTAAATAAATCCAACCATTTTATTCCACCAAACTTTAATTAAATAAATATTATTTTGAAGGGATAAAGCTTTTCCTCCATCTGTAGATAATTCATTTTCATCAAACTTACAGACATCGTATTTTTCAGTTATTTTAATGTAAAACTTATGTTTAGGTAAATATTCATTATCATTAATTTTTTTGAAAGGAAAAAGTCCTACTTCAAATCTATGATTTTTCAATTGTATTAGATTATCAAATATTTCAGGAGTCAAATCTTCTTTGAATTTTCTCCATTCGATTTTAATTAATAAATTAAATAAAGCATTATGGACAAATTCAAACTTTATAATTATTAATAGGAAAATAACCAATTTCATTCTTTTATTTCCTTAAAAATAAAATTTAGTTTCAAACGTTTATAAAGATTGTCAACATTCAAATTTATGTATTGTTTCGTCCTTGAATTTTATTTCAGGAAATTATTAGCCTGGCAGTTATGTATGATAAATGAAGCGCAATTGTCTTTGGGAAAATTGGCACGATTAAGTTTCGATTCATGGCAGATTCTGAGAAATTTGTTTAAATGTACATAGTTAAACAATCTAGCTCTACGGTAGAATATAGAAGGCTTAATAATACATAATCTGGGAAAATTCATTTAAATAAATAGGGAAAAATAAAAGTTACCGTATTATCTCTAATACAAGCCCTGGGCGTCTATTTTTCAATACCCCTCATTGACTGGGCTTCTAATAGGGCATGGGCTTCTATTAGGGCATGGGCTTTTATTTTTCAATATCGAAATTTTATAGAAGATAAAAAATAAGGCAACAAAAATTACTGCTTGGCAGGAAGAAAACAGAAAAGAATGTAAAAATTAAATATCAAAATTAATATAAATATCACTAACACTCCTTTTCCTTAACTTAGAATTAGGAAATCCCTTCTAATTCCGCAAATCACTCTTAATGAACTACTGAATAATCAGATTAAGCTCCCTATCCATCTTTATTAAATCCATCTTAATTGTAAATATCCGTTTAATTCAGGGTTTCGATATCTGCGGATTTTTCCTCATTTTGTGGTTTTTTGATAGGGCAATGAGGATTATTTTTAAAAATGCGGATTTGCGGATTTTTGTGGTCTTTTGAAGATTATGAGGATTTTTTATATTTTCTTGTGGTTTTTAGCAAAAATGTCATTATTTTTCCGCTAAGACCTTCTAAAATCCTCAAAATTTTCGCCTGCGGCGCTGAAAATGGAAGAAATCTGGCTTCTTGGCCTTCCAAAATCCTCAAAATTTTTTGCCTGGCCTGAAAATGAACGATTTTTGGCTTAAGGATCTTCAAAAATAAAAAAATTTTCGCCTGCGGCGCTGAAAATGGAAGAAATAAAAATTTGCGACATATTCCGCGACAAAAACGCAAGTGTAATTTCTCAGATAGTTGTTGGATTTTCATAAGATGATCATTAGTAATAAAAAAACTGCTTAATTCAATTGTAGAAGACGAAAAATACAATGCATAAAGTGATTTTAATTCAATTTTTGTGTTTGATAATTTTTTTGCGGATTTTTGATATAAAATGCGGATTTTTTCGATCAATTTTGCGGATTTTTAAAAATTCGAGATCGAAACCCTGGTTTAATTCCAAAATATTCCTCGATATCCCCCTTGCTCTTAAATCAATTTTACACCTTAACTTTCCATATCCCTATTGATCCTTTTATCTTTAACAATATACCACTCTAATCTTCCAATATGCTCTACTTCTAGTACACTTAATCTCCTTCTTAAACTCCTAAATTTCTTAATCCCTCATAATCCTTCCATATCCTTAATGGAAAAATATGGAAGGATTATTTTTACTTCTATCGATCTAGGGATCCCTCGATATTGGACTTTTTGGGTGGACCGGGGTATATGCAAGGAAGAATGTATATGCACGGACGGCGTTGAATTCTTGAGGATTCAACCAAATCTCTCAATATTCAATCTCTAAATATACCCATTAATTCGTTGATAGCCAACGATATCCCACTCAATCATACAATAGTCTCTATACCACAATTCCTTAGATACCTTCTTAAACCCGCATCTATTTTTCTCCAAATTCTCCTTAATTCACCTTAAATTCTAATTAACTCATCCAAATCTCTCGATATTCCATTCTAATCCTTCTATACTCATTTTTGGAGACTGGAAATACGAGTAATAAAAAAACAGGTTGTCAAAAATCAGATGGGCTTCTATTAGGGCATGGGCTTCTATTGGGGCATGGGCCTTTATTTTTCAATACCCCCTATTGAGTGGGCTTCTAATAGGGCATGGGCTTCTATTGGAGATGGGCTTCTATTAGAGACAATACGGTATTTCATTTTAAAGTCAAACAAAGTGCAAGCATGTGAATTAATATTTGCACTTATTTAAATTAACGAATATTATTTTTGTCTGGGAAAATCATTAGGATGAATAATTAAATATTTTGAATTAATGCACTTATAAAATGTTTAATGAGACATCCCATATTATCAAAAAGTTATAAGATCAACCTGAATATATAGATTAGGGTTATACTGCTACTGTAAATACTGAATTATTCTCTGACAGAGGCTTATCAATAGGGAGAGAGTAATTATTAAAGCATTCAAAAGTTTACGGCCTCATTAAATCTAGATTACACAATCTACATATGTGAATTTATGTTAACAAATTAATGTCAATATATTCCAACAAAGTTACTTATGTTTATGTATATCAAAATCCTTCATTTTAACTATAAATTAAATGTGAAATATTAAAGTTAAATTGCTTTCATCCTCAAATAAATAAAACTTAATTATAAAATTGTTTTTAAATTAATTCTCACAAGAGAACATCCTCCACTTTAGCTAATAATTTGATATATTTTGGTGCCATTCGAAAGAGGCGACACCTGTGGGAATATTTTAAAACAAATCTTTGGGATCTCCGAGCTAAATCGGATGTTATGATGATCGAATCGTAACAATTTTATGATGACATAAGATAATTTTCGAAATAATTTTGATATGAAATCTAAGATAAATTAAAATATTAATTCAGATTTCAACTTTTTCTTTGATTATATTAAAAATTATATTTTTTATATAAAAATAGAATAAATGTTTTATGATCTTTTTAACTCTTTTTCCATAATATACATATGTATGTAAATGGATAAACTAAGAAACAAATACAAACTTTCCAGTTAATGTCTAAAACAGATAAAATTTTCAACATTAAATAAATTGAAATCAATTTTTTAATTGCGAGACGCTATGGCGAGACGGCATTTAATTGCGAGACACTATGGCAATGAAAAAATCGATGGCACATGCTTCTGATTGGCAATTAAATTATTGAATTTTATTTTCTCTTCCCTCGTTAAATGTTAATAATTTAAAAAAATCTATTTGTAAATTAAAAAAATTTATAAAGAAAATTTTTAAATTAATTTATGTAAATAAATATTTTTAATAAATTATTTATAATTTTTACTTTTATTATTAGAGATTGGCAAGTGAGGAATCCGTGAGGAATCCGATCATAAGTAGAAAGACAGATAAATATTACTTTATTGTAAGATAGTCTTAACTTGTGGTATTCATGTTACGATATTACCGCGGAACGTTAAACGTGAACGATAACTCCGATTTAGTTTACGATAGGCCCGAACACTATTTTAAGCTTTTCTGATGAATTTTCTTATATATAGAAAATCGGAAATTCGTGGCTTGTTTTTCAATACCTGTGCCCATGCTTACATTTTTATAGAACAATTTTTATCAACGGTGTAGAGGAATTAAGGGATTTGTCAGGATTTATGTAATTTTGAGGAATTTAAGGGATATTGAGGGGATTGATCTCGAGATGAATATATGTGTAGGGGGAGGGTTAAAATGATTTGGATGGGTAGTACTATGTTTGGTGGGAATAACAGGATTAGGGATATTAGAGATAAATATTGATAATCAGTTAAAATGTTTTTCCAAGTTCATAAAGTTTTGTAATATAGTATTTGGATTTTTGTTTTTATTAGCCTAAATTCTGATTTAATTTTCCGGATAATTTTATTTACTCTTGTTTCCTTAAAGTTTTATTAATTTCTGATTTTTATATCAGAATTTTTTAAAATAAATTTATTAAATATTAAAAAATTTTAATCGATGCCTTGGCATTTTGTTAAAGTGCAATTATTAAAGTAAAAAAATCATTGATTTTAATGATTTCCGCTTTTAAATTTCTCCTTTTAAAAATTTATCTTTTTCTCCACTTCCTTAACAACTCTTAAATTTTTTTTATTAAAAAAAATTTAATTAACTTCCTCCCCCTTCCCATTAAAAATTTTCCTATTTATTTCCTCTTCTATTAAATTAACTCTCAACTTTACACACAAATTAAATAGTTGCCTAGAAAATTTTTTTGATTTTCTTAAATATTAAACTTAGAGCTCGATACCGTTTTTGCCCAGGATCTGTTTCAAGGATAATGTCCCGGAAACCGGTTATTTTATTACAATTAAAAATTATTATTTTATTACAGGTCTGAGTTTTTACGGGTTTTCGAGTTTTAACAAGGAATCCCCGGCCCGATTACTTGAATGAAGAAACAACGGATACCAACCCGGGCAGTTTAAAAGTGTCGGACTCTAATTAAAGTTAAATTTAAGGTGCTTCATATCTTATTATTTAAATAAATTCAGATATAAAAATTCAAAATATTCATTATTTTAAAGAAAAAATGTTTTTGATTGGCAATAAGATTATTTTTTCTTCTATTCTTTTAGTGATTATTTGTGAAGTCTATGTCGAGTCTGGCAAAAACAGAAGGGTTGCTCCGTCCCCTACTATTCTGACACCTGAACAGGCTGCTCTTATATCAGAAGTATCACAGGTAATCTTTTGGATCTTTAATATTGAAAAAATAAAACAATGAAAAACCAGACCTTACTTAAAATTTTTGGAATAATTTTCGCCGATACCCCTGTTCTTTGTCTACAGATATAATGTAAAATTGTTTACCCAGACTACCCCTCAAACAGCGATCCCCAACGTCCGCGACACTTCTATAGCTAAATTAATTTTCAAGTTAAGTTTTCAAGTTAAGTGCGCATTTTGGAATTTTGGAAGGCCTTAAGAGAAAAAAATTACATTTTGTTCATCAAATATAAGAAAATATAAAAAATACTGATAATCTATAAAAGACCTCGAAAATCCGCAAATCGCATTTTTTAAATAATCCTCATAGACCTATCAAAAAACACAAAGTGATGAAAAATCTTCACATATCGGAGCCCTGATATACAATCATGATATAAACATACTACAAAATCATGTTTCGATTAAAAAATAATCTAATATAATTTCAAGATACATAACCGCCTTAATGAAGCTACTAGAAGAATTAATGCTTTAAATCGTCGAATCGCTAACCCGAATTCTGATCGTCAAACTCTGGTTAATTTTTTTTTATAAATTAATTTCTAAAATGATTCATACAATGAATTTCAATGTTTGCCCGAAACCCATACTTTTTTCGTCAAGAAGCCGTTCCTAATAAAATTATAAGACGTCCCAAACTTGACCCGACTTAATTTCGCCCAGTGTCAAAAACTGATTATTTTGTATTAAAAAAATAAATTTCGACAAATTTTTAGCTTCAACATGCTATAGAACTTCGTCAAGAATATCAAAACATAAATGCTGATGTAACAAATCATGGATTGAGTAGTAATATTATAATACAGCAACATGTAAATTTAATAATTGTTTTGCACTTATATTAATTTTGGGACGCATATACTTTGAAAGACGCTTATATTAAGTTTAGGGCACATACATATACGTTTATAGCACTAAGATAGAGCCAAATTTTTTTTACATATAAGCTCTAGGAATAAAATATTTCTTAAATGTCGGCTTGGAAATAAAATAATACAAATTTTTTATTTAATAGTTGAATTCTATTGGAACTTCTCTACGCGCAATTGAAAATAACTTGCAACAGGTTATAATTGAAAAAAATAATTAAGATTTAATTATTACGGCTAGACTTTCGCTTATGAACACATTCAAATATGTACATATTTTTCAGAGGTGGCGCTCGTCTCGTATTTCGTGACATCTCGTGTTTTTCAGAGGTCTGGTATCTCGTATTTTGCCACGAGATACGAGATATTTACAATTATTTTAGAAAAAATGTCAAAAATTTTAAGACAATTTTAAGAAAGAAACATCTAGCTTTATGACCCTCCATAAATTGTAAAATTTTGCCTGCGGCACATATAGAAGGAATTCGATATGTGAATGTCATGCGTCGGCTTTTTGTCTAAAATAAGGTTGACGGATCCTAGAATTAGGGAAAAAAAGAAATCTTGCCCACTAGTCTTCCAAAATCGATAGAATCCGATTTTGTAAAGTTTTAAATTTTCGGGTATACCCCTAAAACGCGGTTCGAGTCGCGACAAGTATACAATTAAGCGAATTTTGTATAATATTCTGTATTTTAGCAAATTCGGTTAATAATGTAAATTTGGTTCTAGTTGACTTTATGCGTCTCATCAAACTTTATGAGTACAATGAAAAGAAAATTGGATTTTTCTTGGTCTTGGGCGGTAAGAGTATTGTTCCAAAACATTTATTCATGTTCGGGACCTACGCCCACTGGGTACCCTTACCTTGCAATACCAAGAAAAATCCAATTTTCTTTTGATTGGACTATTATAATTTGATTGGATTGTATTGAAAGATTTCAGTATTAAAAACAAACCAGGTTCCGCTTGAATGAAAAACCCTGATTTAATAAATTTTAACAGTAAGCAAAAATTGTGAAAAATGAAGTTCACGACTAACTCTTCCATTTCTCTCACACTTCTCACGAATATTTCGTGAAAAATTTAAATTGTAACATTAAAAAACCATATCTGTTATTATAATACATATTTATTACTTAAAATTTATTTTTAGAATCCACAGCCATCTAATCAGCCTCCTAGCAACTGAAAATTTCTGATGAATGATGATTGCTGAAAAGAGTGATTTGGATTGATTTTTTAATTAAAGTACCTCGATACACCTTACTAAATTTTTTTATGTTTTTGTAATCCACTAACAATTATGGGTACCGGAATTTTGGTCACCAAGTCAATAAAAGAAATACTGGGCACTGGTATTTTGGTCACCATACGAAAAAATAATCTATTCTAGAACTGATATAAAGTTATAAATAATTGTTTATCATTCTCCCAATTGATCACTCTCCCTAGAATTGTTTAACGGGAGAGTGATCAACCTAGAGCTGAGTAACGGAGTGTGACCAACCTGAAGAGTAATCATGTTACATGCTTTAATCATTTTTTATCTTACTTTATATTATTACTTTTTTTTCCGTGGTGACAAAGATTCATATTATTGGAGACCAAAGTTCCGAATATTGGAAACAAAATTCCTGTGATTCCGGTGGGGGGTAAATGTCCAGTTGGCGGTCTACATGTCCGCAAAGAGAATCTGCTCTTTTCTTTCCTTTTCTTGCATTTTTTGCGTTGGGAGAAGTGCTCCACTCATTTTTCCTTTTCTGCCATTTTTCCTTCTCAATACAGTATGTTTTCCTGTTCATACTTGAAAAATAAAAATACCTCTAATTAGAAAAAAATTATTTGTTTTACAAAATACACGGTTTCCGGGCTACCGGGCCCGGAAAACTCGGTCCCGGCCCGGGTTAGAGCTCTAATAAAAACTATGAGGGGGAGGATGGTTGTAAAAACTCGGCCCATGTTTTTACTCAATATCGATATCCTGAAACAAGAAATTCAACGTAGAACAGATTATGTCTCCTTAAATATTATTTTGAAATTTTTCAGATCATTATTTATGGCTTATTAGAAAGCCATAGATCTATTATTTGTAGGGTTGCCAAAATGGACCGACTCGGACCGAAAGATCGAGTCATGCCTCGATGTTTGGCCCGAAAAAGTCTCGTTCCGGCCCGACTCGATAAAGTAAGGCCCGAAAAAGACTCGTACCGGCCCGACTCGATAAAAACAAGCCCGAAAAAAATGCCTCGACCGTCGGCCCGACTCGAAAACGGCAACCCTAATTATTTGTAAATCTAAATCTATGATTTGTAAAAAAATTTTTTTTCTAATTAGAGGTATTTTTATTTTTCAAGTATGAACAGGAAAACATATTGTATTAAGAAGGAAAAATGGAAGAAAAGGAAAAATGAGCGGAGCATTTCTCCCAACGCAAAAAATGCAAGAAAAGGAAAGAAAAGAGCAGATTCTCTTTGCGGACATGTAGACCGCCAACTGGACATTTACCCCGGTGGGGTATCAAGTTATTCGAAAGGTTATCTTCATGGATTAGAAAAGGTATCGGAGGGTCAAATTAGAAATCGATGGATTTGATTGATTTCTTATTTTTTTGGAGTTTTTATTTTATTGTTTCACATTTATTTATTTGTGCCGATAAAGAAAAAAATTACATTTTATTTATAACCAAATAGAAGAGGCTCGCCCTTTATAACCAAATAGAAGAGGCCCCGAATGAGGCTCGCCCTACGGGCGAGCCTCTTCGCTAGTCTAAAACACTGTGTCCCTAAAAAGGACACGGTGTTTTTTTACTTTTATCTCCATATTGTCTGGATTGTATCTACCCAGTGCCCAAACCTTTATCTTTACATTGTCTGGATCTTATCTATCCAATACCAAAACTTTATCTAACGAGGTCTGTACTCTTATCTACCAATTTTTTTACTATTATCAACCCAGTCTGAACTTTTATCTTCGCATTGTCCTGGGATCTTATCTACCCTTTGGCAAAACTCTTAACTACCCAGCGTCTAAACTCTTACCTACCCATTGTTTGAACTCTTATCTATCCAATACCAAAACTTTATCTAACGATAGTCTGTACTCTTATCTACCCATTTTTTTGCTATTATCAACCCAGTCTGACCTTTTATCTTCGCATTGTCCTGGGATCTTATCTACCCTTTAGATCTTATCTACCACTTTAAAGCCTGATCTTTCGCCCTATCAGAGTCCTCTAAGATATTTCAAGCCGCTTTACCTTCTAAGACTCTAATCGCATTAAAGATGTCATTTTATTTACAATTTCCGGAATAATTTCAAAACTTTTAGTTATCCATTTCTAGAACTTTTGTCTTTCGTGTGCCAAAATTATGGGTGGGTAAACAACTTCCATTTTTATTACACCTCCAAACTTTACTTGCGACGAAGTTACCGAGCGTAAAGATCTCTTTCTTTTGTTCCGCCACAAAAATATTTGCGCAAAATTGCCGCGGCCATTCAGGCGCGGCAAACTGCAGAGTAAACAGAAAACTGTTACGCCAAAATTTTCTCGCGGCGAAATCATCGAGCGGACAGATCTTTTTCTTTTGTTACGCCCAAATACATATTTGCGCCGAAGTGACCCCTCGGACAGACAGACAGACAAATCTTATAAAATTATACATATATAGGATTAGTACATAGTAAATTATATATAACTTTTATCCGAATGGACTCACAAAGGAGCCTCTTAAATCAGAAACAATTAATATTGATGTCAATAAATAAAAAACAAAATTTAAATTTAAAAACCATGGGATTGTAATTAAATTTCTATTTGCGTCAGAAGCAGTTCTTTTATTTTTTGGTGTTTTGGAAGAAATAGGAACATTGACCATGGTTTTTGAATTAAAATTTAAGAAATAAATTTGATTCTTAAATAATAAATCTTA
Organism: Meloidogyne enterolobii; assembly: GCA_963681835.1. Taxonomy (NCBI): domain Eukaryota; kingdom Metazoa; phylum Nematoda; class Chromadorea; order Rhabditida; family Meloidogynidae; genus Meloidogyne; species Meloidogyne enterolobii. The sequence continues at coordinate 1,963,697 of CAVMJV010000029.1, forward strand.
AATTTAAAAAAAAAAATCAATTAAAATTAAAAAATAAAAAAATGCCTAGGAAACAAATAAATTGAAGTCAATAAAAAATTGGAACTTTAAAAACCATGGACATGTAATAAATTAATATTCGTTTAAAATCAGTTATTTTATCTTTAAGTGTTTTGAAAGTAATGGGAACATTGCCCATGGTTTTTGAATAAGAATTTAAGAAATAAATTTGATTCTTAAATAATAAATCTAAATTAAAAAAAATCAATTAAAATTTAAGAATAAAAAATAATGTCTAGGAAACAAATAAATTGAAGTCAATAAAAAATTGGAACTTTAAAAACCATGGACATGTAATAAGTTGATATTAGGTTAAGAAGCAGTTTTTTTTATTTTTTGTGCCTTTGAAAGTAATAGGCACAATGACCATGGTTCTTAAATAAAGATTTAAGAAATAGATTTGATTTGATTCTTAAAGGATAAATCTTAAAATGTAAAAAAATCAATTAAAATCTGAATAAAAATGGAAAAACAATAAGGTCGCGACAGCGAAAAAAATAAAAGGTAATTTATGAATATCGATTGGGACATTTGAGTATTAAGTAAACAAAACGCCACAAAGCAATAAACAGCCGTTTTAAAGCCTGAAAAAGGTATTATTATTTGAACTGGGTTATGGTTTGGGGAAATATTAATATCGATAGTAAAGACGATTCTTATTGGTATATAAGAACATGGGAAGTATATAAGCTAGATGAGAGCGAGGAGGTGGGAGAGGGTAGGTGGAGGGAGAGGGTAGGTGGAGGGAGTGGGTAGGTGGAGGGAGAGGGTAGGTGGAGGGAGAGGGTAGGTGGAGGGAGAGGGTAGGTGGAGGGAGTGGGTAGGTGGGGGGAGTGGGGAGTGGGGAGTGGGTAGGTGGGGGAGTGGGTAGGGGGTAATGTTAGTTTTGATTTTTACTATCAATAGCGATAATATAGAAGGCTATTATTGGTACTTTCTAGTTCTATAAGGTAGGATCTTAGGGTGTTCCAAAATATCTTATAATTATCAATGTTAACAATCTCTATAGGTAGGGAATTCCAGAGATTAATGGATCTGTTAAAGATCCAGTGTTCAGTTTTGGAGGTTTTACGAGCTACTTTTATTTGATAATTATGTTTATTCCTATTAGGTCTATCAGATAACATAAAGAATTGTGAAGAAGTAAAGTGGGTGTGATTTTTAATGATCTTAAAAATAGTTGATAAATCGAATAAAACTCTTCTGAGGGCCAGTGATTCGAGATTAAATAATTTTAATCTTTGGATATAATTTTTCTTATGGATTTTACACTTAAAAAGAGCCACCCTTGTATACCATTTTTGCACCTTTTCTAATTTTTCTCTATGTTTTTTAGTTTTGGGATTCCATATTACCGAAGAATATTCCAAAATTGGCCTAATATATGTTTTAAATGCCATACCCCAAATTTTGGGATTAGACGTGTGAAGATTATTAATAATTGAGATACCCCTAAAATAGGCATTTTTTACAATTTTTTTATAATAAGGTTCAAAAGATAAATTATCTGTATAATCAATTCCTAGATCTGAGATTGTAGAAACACATTGCAATGGTAGACCATTGAAATAGTAGTTATGTTTAGGATTATTAGTACCAATATGTAAAACTAGAGTTTTATTAAAAGAGATTTCTAGAGCATTATCAGAACACCATTTAGAAATTTAATCTAAACTTGATTGGAGATTAGATGAATCATTTTTATTACGACATTGATAAATCTTAAGATCATCTGCAAAAAGTGAGCTATTGATAGACGTAGGAATAGAGCTTGATAAGTCATTGATGTATATAATAAAGAGAACAGGAGCTAAGATTGTGCCTTGAGGCACACCGGAATATAATTGAATAGTTTCCGAAAATTGATTGTTAATTTTTACTTTGGCTGTACGGTGGTTTAAAAAATTAGAAATCCAATTTAGTACTTTACCTCTTATACCAATGGTATGTAACTTATTAATTAAGAATTTTATGGGGACTGAGTCAAATGCACTTTTTATATCAATGAAAATACAATCGATTATTTTATTGTTCAAGATTGCATCATACCAGCAATTGAAGTTAGACAGCATTTGAAGGGTAGTGGAGCGTTTTTTCATGAATCCAAATTGACTATCAACAATAATATTGTTAACATTAAGATGTTAAATAATGTGATTAAGTATTAATCGTTCCATGACTCTACTTATGGCAGAGGTTATAGCTATTGGTCTATAGTTAGACGGGTCAGTTTTTGAACCTTTTTTAAAAATAGGAGTAATATGAGAAATTTTCCATAATTCAGGAATGTTACCTGAGTCCAGTGATTCTCTAAAAAGATCTGATAGAAAAGGAGATATAGCAGAACGACATGATTTTAGGATATTATAGCTTAAATTATCATCTGAAGCACAATTGTTATTTGGTAGAGATTTTAAAATGTTATCAATGTCTAATATGCTAAATTCAAAGTCATCCAAGAATGAATTAATATTGTAATTTGTTAGCTTAGGACAAACTGAAGTTGGAATATTTGAAAAAGACTTGGAAAAAACAGAAGCGAATGCATCAGCTTTAGCTTTATCTTCAAATATAAATTTGTCATTTAATTCAATACAAGATAATTGAGAATTTTTACAGTTAAATTTATTTAAAAATTTAAACAGGTTATTTTGGTTAGAAACTAAATTTTTTATACGTTGTGACTGATAATTATTTATAAGATGCTTAATAGTTTTAGTCAAATTCTTGTATTGGTTTAAGTCTATAGAATTGTCTTTTTTATAAGCTTTAAATATTCGTTCTTTGTCTTTTATTAATTTTTTAATATATTGTGGATATTTAGGCTTAAAAGGTTTAACAATAGTGTTACGAATAGGAGCATAAATTTCTAATAGTTCATTAATAGTTTTAGCAAAGAATGAATATTTATCGGAAATAAAAAAGTTTTCATAGATTTTATCAAAGTTTCTTATTAGGTGGGTATTTAATAAATTTATATTAGAAAGGTCCCTATATTTGATTATTTGGTGTGGTGGCGGGAGAGCTTCGATGAAAAATTTTATAGAAAAATGATCAGATGTAGAAAGTCCTTCTATAACAGAAGTTTCAAAGCATGAAGAATTATTGGTTAAAATAAGATCTAAGGTACTACCCTTGCAATGTGTAGGAGTAAAGATATTATTGTAATAATTAAAATTACTTAAAAATTCTAGAAATTCTTTTCCCATTTGGTTACTAGCGGTAATGGATTTCCAATCAATGATGTTTGAATTAAAATTAAAATCTCCTATAATTATTACATTACCATGGGAAATTGTTTGTAATGTGTTAATCAGCTTTCTAGTTATTAAATCTTTGATATTAGGGGGTCTGTACACTAAAACAATTCTAATAGAGTTCTTATGAGATTGTGTAATAATATCGATTGCTAAAACATCTATACCAAGTATTTTTGTAAGTTCTATTTGTTTAAATGGAATACCATGTTTAATCAATATAGCTACTCCCCCACCTTTTGACTTAAAGTTAATATCTCTATTGGCTAATAAAATGTGGTAATTTTTTGATGAAGTTAAATACGATAAATGATTATCATTTTCTGTTAACCATGTCTCACTAAGTAAGATAATATTAGGATTATGGGTTGCTATTTGTAAGTCTAACTCTGGAATTTTGTTTCTAATGGATCGAACATTTTGATAAATACAACTTAATCTATTTTTAAAGGAATTATTTATAGGACTATTGTTATCGATATTAATATTTCCGCTTTGTTTACATGGAGCCCCAGGTATAAAATTTTTTAGTTTATTGCTTTGGCTAATTTTGTTTACGAAAAATATGTACCTCCGATCTCAAAATAATTGTGTCTGCATAAACAATCCAATCCTGATCAGGATTTTCTTGCCTCTTCTTCTTGCACTCGTCAATTAAATGTTTTCTGCGATTTCGTTGTTCCAATGTCAATGAAGGGCGAATGTTGAGGTGTTGAAACATTTTCTTTCCTTTAATTTTCCATTGTTTAATTGCATCTGACTGAAAAGATCGTGTAGGGAAAATAATTTTTAATAATCTTGACCGTTGAGTGGTGGGTTGCTTAAACACTCCCATACGAAAAATAGCTTTAGGAGTGCACTCGATCCCCACCGTATCGAGTAGATGTTTCACTGCCACAACATCATCAGCCATCCGTTCTGAGGGAAGTTGCTTTGTCGATTCAGGTAGTCCACTCAAGACAATACTGCGTTGTCTTTCTAATTCTTCTGCTGTAATAGCATATTGATTTGCTGCAGTAGGAGGTTGTCCATAAAGTGGCTGTTGTTGTTGTTGTTTTTGCTTTTTTAAAATATTGATTGATTTTGTCAATAAATCAAATTGAGCTGTAATAGTAGTCATTAAATTTTGAAGAATTGGTGTCTGTTCTGTTGTCAAAGCAGGAATTAATTCATTAATAGAATGTAAAGTTGTTTTAACCAAATTCACTTGAGAGTCAACAAGTGAATCGATTAAGTCAGTATTTTCTGTTGCTGAATTGCTGTTGTCATTGGAATTTGAGAGAGGGGAAAAATTTGCGTCAGAAGCAGTTCTTTTATTTTTTGGTGTTTTGGAAGAAATAGGAACATTGACCATGGTTTTTGAATTAAAATTTAAGAAATAAATTTGATTCTTAAATAATAAATCTTAAATTTAAAAAAAAAAATCAATTAAAATTAAAAAATAAAAAAATGCCTAGGAAACAAATAAATTGAAGTCAATAAAAAATTGGAACTTTAAAAACCATGGACATGTAATAAATTAAAATTCGTTTAAAATCAGTTATTTTATCTTTAAGTGTTTTGAAAGTAATGGGAACATTGCCCATGGTTTTTGAATAAGAATTTAAGAAATAAATTTGATTCTTAAATAATAAATCTAAATTAAAAAAAATCAATTAAAATTTAAGAATAAAAAATAATGTCTAGGAAACAAATAAATTGAAGTCAATAAAAAATTGGAACTTTAAAAACCATGGACATGTAATAAGTTGATATTAGGTTAAGAAGCAGTTTTTTTTATTTTTTGCGCCCTACGGGCGAGCCTCTTCGCTAGTCTAAAACACTGTGTCCCTAAAAAGGACACGGTGTTTTTTTACTTTTATCTCCATATTGTCTGGATTGTATCTACCCAGTGCCCAAACCTTTATCTTTACATTGTCTGGATCTTATCTATCCAATACCAAAACTTTATCTAACGAGGTCTGTACTCTTATCTACCAATTTTTTTACTATTATCAACCCAGTCTGAACTTTTATCTTCGCATTGTCCTGGGATCTTATCTACCCTTTGGCAAAACTCTTAACTACCCAGCGTCTAAACTCTTACCTACCCATTGTTTGAACTCTTATCTATCCAATACCAAAACTTTATCTAACAATAGTCTGTACTCTTATCTACCCATTTTTTTGCTATTATCAACCCAGTCTGACCTTTTATCTTCGCATTGTCCTGGGATCTTATCTACCCTTTAGATCTTATCTACCACTTTAAAGCCTGATGTTTCGCCCTATCAAAGTCCTCTAAGATATTTCAAGCCGCTTTACCTTCTAAGACTCTAATCGCATTAAAGATGTCATTTTATTTACAATTTCCGGAATAATTTCAAAACTTTTAGTTATCCATTTCTAGAACTTTTGTCTTTCGTGTGCCAAAATTATGGGTGGGTAAACAACTTCCATTTTTATTACACCTCCAAACTTTACTTGCGACGAAGTTACCGAGCGTAAAGATCTCTTTCTTTTGTTCCGCCACAAAAATATTTGCGCAAAATTGCCGCGGCCATTCAGGCGCGGCAAACTGCAGAGTAAACAGAAAACTGTTACGCCAAAATTTTCTCGCGGCGAAATCATCGAGCGGACAGATCTTTTTCTTTTGTTACGCCCAAATACATATTTGCGCCGAAGTGACCCCTCGGACAGACAGACAGACAAATCTTATAAAATTATACATATATAGGATTAGTACATAGTAAATAATGCTTGTTATAATTTTTTTATAGTAATTTGCTACATGTTTAAAATTAAACAGATCCTTCCAAATTATACCAGAAAAAAGTTTATTTTTTTATCAAATAATCGAATTTTAAAAATTTCGAACGAAATTAATCTACTTAAACTTGTTTACTTTAACTTTCGTATGTATATCTCTCAAAATTCTCTTTAATTTTTTCCTTTACAACAAAATCCAAAAAATTTATAGGAACCCAGATATTTCTTGCATAAAGAAACAAGCTTGCAAAATTGACAACACTCACAAATGTTGCAATGAGGGCATTCCATACATCCCTTAGAATTATTTGATGATTGTGAAGTTTGAGCTAAAAGTTTGAGAATTTAGTGTGTTGGAACCATAACTCTTAAAGGGTGTTTGGCTAGAACTTCGAGAAAATTATTTAAAAACAAAATATTTTCTAAAACCTAATTCAAAAGGAATTTGTGACACAAAATATCGAAAAATAAAATGAACGATTATTATTATATTGAAGACGGATACAAATAAAATTGAAAAATGGATTTTGTGGAACAGTTTATTATTAGACTACATAGTAGAGTTCACCCACAAAACCCTTATATGATGAATTTTTGACCAAAATATTTTTTGTCGACACGCCCGAAAGATTCAGTGGGACGTCCTAGAAAATGATTCATTCCACTACATTAATTTAGGGTTTAATATATTAACGTTCATTTTATGTAACTCACTTCCAGCAGGGTCTCCCACCATCTGAATTTCCTGAGGTGGTTCTGGATGCATCATTGAATTTGTCACATTCAAAATACATCCAAATCCAATCAGAAATAACAAAAACGAGTAAAATTCCATTTAATTATCAAATTTACTGAAAAAATATTTTAAAGATTTTGTTGATATATGTACAAATATATTTTTGAATAACGTTTGATTTCTTAAGAATTTTATTTAAAAAGTCAAAAATGTTGAAATCGTCTTAAATAGTGTGCCCAAATCCCGCGAGGCAAGTGCTGCAAAAAAACCCTGCGCGCAGGGTTTTGAAAAAACGCCGGGTTTTGCAGTACGTGCCTTGCCGGCGTCGCATAGGTTTATTTGGATTATTTTTCTATTGTAATTTTGTCCAAACTTGTTCAATCAAGCTATTTTCGATGTCATTCGACTCAGCTCGCGAGTCGGATCGAATGGTATGCATATTGAAAGGTTTGGAGTGGCTACCGGCTAAAGTATATCTAAAGGCTCTCAAATTATACAAAAAAAATTAATTTAAAAGTAATTAAATAAATGAATCAAATAAAAAATAAATTAATTAATTAAAAAAATAAACATATTTTTATTTCTTAATAAAAATTAAAAATTTTCCTTTTAAAATAACGCTTCTTTCCACATATTCTTTGTTAATTTTATAAAGGATGTAGGGAGAGAGACTTTATAAATAAAAAAATTAATTTGCACTTTTTCGAAAAATTTTCTTTTTATTTACCGCCTTTTTCAAAAGAAAATATTTTTTAATTATGAAATATTGCATTTATTAAAATAAATAATAATTTATTTATATAGTAATTTATGTTATTGGCTAAACTTTCTGGCCTCTAGGCGGATACTAATAATTTCGGACAAGGCTAATGTAGCGCAGACTATAACTTATTTCAAAGTGGTAGGATATGGGACGCCTCGGTATGTTTCGATGCGTCTTGACAAGCTGAATCGGACCATACTTGGGCAATCGGATTTGACAACGTTGAACGAAGTTATAGCTCTGCGGTACAGTATGCTTGCGGTACATGACGATATACCTTAATAATTCCTGACTAATAACGTTTTTTATGGCTACTAATTTTACCTTGAATACCTCCCATGTAAAAACTTCAAATTTTTGTAGCAAATTAATATGTAGTGTCTTAGCAATTAAGCATTTAGTTATATTTTGCGACAAATAAGCCTTAATAAATTATAAATTGTTTAAAGCAACGTTAGGTTATTCTTGTGGTAGTCGGAATTTACTAATTAATCAGTAAATTAAAAAAATATTTCAATAATTAGCTTTAGATTTCAAATATTATTTTTTAATTAATTAAAAAATAAAGGTTTTCTATTTAGCATTTCATTAACAAATAAAGCAAATAAAAATTTTAATTTTTTCTCGCTTTGTTTTAATATACACTAAACGTTAATCTAGACAATCAAAATACATTAAAATTAAAAAGCGGCATTTTTCTTATATATTTATTAATGTCAATATTAAAGTGCTTTATATAGACGTTATTAATTTTAGACGTCTTAGCCTTTAAAGAGGATATTATTATATGCGGCAATTCATAAAAGGAAATTCGCCCTTACAAATATTTATTCAACGTGTAAATTTTTACTGAAAAACATGTGAATAAATAATAATAACAATTTTAATTAATGTTTTAATATTTTTTGTTTTTTTCTATTAACTCAACTTTTATCTTATACTTTGAAAGTAGTTATGTCAATATTTTGCTGCCACGGGGTTTATAAGTAATGTTGTGTTGTGTTTTGTCATTTTACACAGGGGATTCTTTTGGTGGTGTTAAATATTTTGATAATTCGAACAAATCATGACCATTATTCAAGATAAATGCAAAAGGCTATTAAAATGCAAAGGTCTAGAAAAGTTTTTTCAAATTACAACGTCTCTTCTCTAAAAATATTAATTTAGACTTGATAACATTTTAACATGGAAGCAACTTAGAGTTTTTACACAAAGATTTAACAATCTATAAAAAGAAGCGGCTAAAATATTAAAATCATACTGAATTATTTTTAAATGTTTGATTTTATGTATCGTCATATTTGAATAAAATTATTTTAATTCTTGCAAATTCTGAAATTTTAGATTATATTTATTTTTAATAATTTCTAAAATTAAATAACAAATATAAACTTTATTTTTATTGTATAATAAATAATAAAATTATTTTCAAAAAACAAAAAAACAAAAAATTAAAACACAAAAAGTATTTGGCCCCTACCATTTATAGAATAGTATCTGCACCTTTTATGTATTTATTTTTAATTTTAAGGCCAATTTTATATTTTAAATAAAATCGCTGGGACAAACTTTTTGGGTTCACAACACAAAAGGTTTAGCTTTATTATAAATAATTTTTAATTATATTTACTTATTAAACAATTATTATTGAGAGTCATTAATTGTGAGTTACTAAATACAAATCTCTATATTTGAGTTTTAGATTGAAGCGTGTATTGAGGAGACCTCTGACTAATAGCTTTCACAGAGTTGCGTGATAAAAACGTTCAATGTTTTTTCTAGAATTGTTAAGTTTAGGTGTTCCATAAATTTAATGTATTTTTCCTCATACAAGAAGTCTCTTAAAATATGTTTTGATTTTTTCTAATTAGTTTCTAAGATTTATTTAAAAATATATCGATATATTTAAATTTTTTAAGGAAAATATGATACATATATTTAATATTTATATACTATAAAAAATTTTGTTCAATTTTATCTATGATTTGTCTAATAAATTTTAAAACTTCAAATAGTCAGGCGACAAGTTTTTTAAATACGAATTCTAATTCCGAATCCCCCGTAAACTCTAATTCCAATGAAAATGGTGGATCAAATCAATGTCCAGATGATTGGGCTAGTAGGCTAGATAGCTCTGGGGTTGTTTATGGATACAAAGTGATTATGCAAGATATGATTAATTATTATCAGGTATTTTGGTTTTTTGAAAAAAATATTTTTACTACTGTTCTATGAAGGAGAGCTGGATAATAAATAAATTAGATAAGGTTATTCGGTTGGATTTATTGAAAAATCTTCAGATAGCCGGAAACGAACCGATAAAGTTGAAAGGATTATTTTCTCGTGTAAATAATCTGTTTCTATTAATTTATAATAAAATAATTATTTTCCAAATTCTAGGCAAGAAATTTATGTAATAAAGAAGGGGGAGAACTGGTTAGCATTCACAGTAATGAGGAAGAACAATTTGTAGTTCAATTAGCTTGGTCTTTACTAGATCAATGTCAAACAAATAATTCTCTGTGTAGACAAAGAGTTCCAATTCCGTCACTTGATAGTATGTTCCGTTCTTTTTATATTGGTCTGAACCGTGCTGCTATCGAACCTTTGTAAGTTTGATTAAAGATTTGAAGAATTTTTTTTGAATAAAAATTTGCTATCAAATCTTGTGCTTGTTGAAGTAATGATCGATCGAATAATAAAATTTAAAATAAGTTCTAAATAAAAATTTCCAGTTATGATCCAACAGTAGTTCAAACTTGGGCAGACGGTTCTTTAGTATATTATGCATCCATTCCAACACCTGGAGTTCCGACAATACAAATTCAGCCGTGGGGCCCAGGATGTCCTAGTGGTTTAAATGATACAGGCAGCAGTCCACAAAGTTTGTTTGGAATGTATCCGCTTTAAAATACATAAAATTTTAAAGAGGGTTCCCCAGAGGACTGTGTTTGTATGTATAAAGGAGCCGATGGAAATGTTAATTGGAATGACATTTCATGCTATCATAAACTAGCAGGAGGCATTTGTAAACGTACTTGTAATGGTGTAGGTTCTGAAAAAATGTGTGGCATAAATGGATGGCAAGTGGCAAATGATAGAGAATACAAACAACTTCCGATTTCCTATCCTGGAAATTATTGGCAGGCAAAATATTTTTCATATATACAATTTTAAAAAATTTAAGGCTATAGCTACTTGTCAAAGTTTGGGCGCTAAAGTAGCTTCTATTCATTCTGAGCTACAACAAGCTACAGTTACAAATGTAAGCCAAACTATACAAATAAATTGTTCTTGGATTGGGTTGCATAGAAATGCTATACTTGGAGGGCAGATATACAATTTTTGGGATGATGGCAGTCCTTCAGATTATGGAGTTATAGTTCAGGTAAAAAGTAGAATTCTTATCTTATATTTTTCAAAAATATTTTAAACAGCTTAACGGTGGAAATACTCCATGGTCTCTTGGATGTCCAAAATCTCTAGGAAATACTAGTTGCCCGACTTCAAATGATTGCACTGCAGTTGTTCCACCAGCCGGCTTATGGCTTGATCTTGATTGTGTAAGCTCTTGTGGTGCTGTTATTTGCGAGAAAGAATGCAATCCGTTTATTCTAACTCAAAATGATTTATTTTTTATAAATTAAATTCAATAGAAATGGAAGGATTAGATCGAATCTTTTTGTTTTAAAAAATATTTTGACATTTTTTCTATTATATTAGCAAATTTCAACATCTAACTCGAAGGTCAGAATGTTTGCTAAATAAAGGTGTCATTTATCATGTTTTACAAAATAAAATAGATTGCTTAATACCAAAGATTATAAAAAAATGAGGCTAACATTAAATACAAAAACTTTACTACTTTACCATCTTTCACCTGCATTTCGGGTGTATAAAACTTTCGTATTTGCGTAAAACTTTCGTATTACACTCCTTATACTTACATATTATTTAAATAGATTAATTTTTAAATTTTTTTTAAATTTTATAAAAAAATAAAAGATTTAAACATCTAAAATTTAGTGATTTCAATATATTCAAGAATATTATTCAAATGTTAATTATTTATAAATAGTGAGTGTTATAATTGTCTAATCAGTGCTGATTTTTCCTTGATATTTTACAATCAAAATTTTTTCACATAATTCTTTTTCGCATCTGTAAAAATCAACAAATCATTTTTGACGGTTAATAATTGCTAGTTGATCTATCACAGTGATACAAATAACCGAACTTAGATGTTAAATCTCTCAAAATTTCCCCTATATTTTTTAAAAACATTAATTTATTAATTTCTATTCAATATTTACTTCAATAATTAAATTTAATAATTTTACTTCAAATTATGCAAACTTTTGTTTTTATTTAAAGGCTCTTTAAATACATGGAGCTTTCAGATAATGCACACTTGATAATATCTTTTAAACAATGTAACCTGGAAAGTCCATAAGTTAGAAGTCTATTTCTTTTAAGGATGATAGACTAGGTTACAAGCTTTCCAATCAATACAAAATTTTATCGACAGCAATGAAAAATTGACAATTCTTCTCAAACATTAAAAAAGTGTTTGAAACACAAGAACGCAAAAATTTGGGGAAAATTTTTCCATTTTCAATAAAAAAATGAGGCATACTACATGTGGGCGTGTGCTGATAAGATTTAAGAGTTTGGATGGATAACGATTTCGAGGTCTGGGATATATCGCTTTTAATGATCCAAATTTTTTATATCACCTTATTTTTTCAAATAACTGAATATCAAAAATATCCCTTTAGATGACATGAAACCCGATATCCATTCAATTAATGTTCATTATACTCTGAAATAGTTATATTAAAGGAAATTTGAATGATACAAAAATAATTAAAAACAATAAAATATGAGTTATAATTATACTGGGCGGTTCTGATTATCAGGATCGAAAAAGTTTATATATGTATAATTTTGGTTCACATCTCGTATCCGGATAATGTGAAGGAAAAAGTTAAATATTGATACAAAGGTTAATCAATCATATTTAATATAAATTAACTTAAATATAAATGATAAATATATTTAAATATGAATTCATCAAAAACGGACGTTACATTCTACTTTGATCTCATAATACATACTGCCAAAGACATTTTTACTAAAATTTAAAAAATAATTTTGTTGAGGAGTATTTTGATCTTATGCTATAAATAAATTTTATTAACACGATTGTGGCAGATTTTGTTTATATATTTTCGCTTACACTATTTTTTCTACAATTCTTTATTAAAATTTAATTTGGTCTTATCATTTTATTTAAATTATAATTATGAATGCTTTCTATTCTTATTAATATATGATTTTGTAATGATATATTTCATGGAACGCATATACTTTTATGGGATGCATATATTGCATGGATCTGAATTAAATACTATATCAAAGGGGAATTGAGCTATCAACTCCATTTTTGTATCGAAGTAATGTAAACCGTGAATGAACCCTACCCAAAATTTAGTATATTTGAATTTACTGTAAATTATTCTTACTTCCTGCAGTGTTCTTTTAATCTATATAATCTGCTTTTTCATTTTCCCCGACCATATAAAATTTTCCATCGAATAAAAACCATTTTTGCCAGTTTTGATTAAATAAAATATTTTTCGACAAATACTTAACTTCTCTTTGTTTCGAATATTTTGTTACATTTTATTAAATGTATTTTTATTTTCAGTTATTTTTTCATCATCAAATAATGGCTTTAAAACCTGAACACATACCACATCTTCAAAAGCATATTCACCACCATATAATTCAAAATCATTAAATAATTTATTTCCTTGTTTTATAATTTCTCCATCTTTTAAATTTCTATGAGACTTAACAATCGCAATCCCTACACCTGTCTTTAAATTGCCCGATGTAATCCTCAGTTCATCTGACTCAATTTTAATTTCAGTTGAAACACATTTCTTGAGTTCATTATCAACTTTTACAAAAATTTGTATAGCTTCTACAATTCTACTGTTTTCGTTGTTAGTAAGTGAATGAATTGCTATTATATAGTTGCCCTTTTCTTTGTATTCTGCACATATTTCAATATAATTATTAAATCCTTCCAAGTTTAATGACCATTTAAATTTTGTAAGAATTGCTTTGTAATTTTGGTAAAAATTACTATTGACGGCGTAGTGACAGAAGACCCACAGACAGAAGACCCAAGGACAGAAGACCCACAGACAAAAGACCCACAGACAGAAGACCCACAAGGACATAATACCCACAGACAAAAGACCCACAAGAAAAATTTCTAACCAAAACTTAAGAAGAGATTTTCTGAAATTTTTGAAAAAGGCTTGTCTAATTTTTCTAGGCACAAGATTAAAAAAATATTTTTAAAATATTAAAAAAAATTTTATTCCAAAGTTAATAAATAAAATTTGATTAATGAAAAAGTGAATTGAAGAGCGGGTGATTAATTGGGATATGTTGGTTTAGCGTGGGATTTAGAGAATATAGGGGTAAAAGCAAAATCTCAGATCCACCGATGTCTATTCGTATCCTTAAATTGTTTATAACAAGAACCGGGAGAAGTAATGCTCCGATATCTCTCTCAAACAGAAAATCGGATGTTAGGGGATTTAAAGGAGTGTAAACGGATTTAAACCTTTTAGGCTTTTATAATTCTACTAATCCGCTTTTATCAACCGATATCCCTCCATTTTACTCAGAAATAATTACCTAATCTCTGCTAATACCAACGATCCACGACATCCCTCCATGTGGACTTAACTGACTCTCGCTATAATCCAGTTAATCTTAAATAACCCTTGATACTAAATGTCCCTTTGATCTATAAACTAATGTCCCGTAATCTATCGCAGACAAAAATTTTGGGAATTATGAAAGGGCAACAAGCAAGGTTTCTACTTTTCTAGCAACATAGGTGTAAATTCCTTGAATTTCGGAAGGCCAGTTAGCTATTTTTACCATTTTTATATTTGAACCTAATCGGATTATGTTTTTTGACACGACCTGGACAATATTAAAAGTCCCGAAAATACTGGAAATCAAGATACCCCTTTGTTAAACAAGCTCACCTGTCATTGGGAAAAGATTCCCATCGTTGGAACAACTTCACCCGTTTTTGCAACAACATCCCACATTGTTAAAATAACATCCCCGTTGTTGAAACATCGTCCGGATTATTGAAACGGCCTTCGCTAATATCGAAACAACTTTTCCCGTTGTTGGATCAACCTCTTATTGTGGAAAACTAATAAAATTAACAAATCCCTCGTGCCAAAATTTATGCACAATAAAACTCAAAAATAGTTGTGGGTCTTTTGTCTGTGGGTATTCTGTCCTTTTGGGTCTTCTGTCTGTGGGTCTTCTGTCCGTGGGTCTTCTGTCTGTGGGTCTTCTGTCTGTGGGTCTTCTGCGTCGACCCGACTATTGACTTCTTCGAACATTGGTTGAAAATTTAGTTTGGCATGAAAAAGTGGCTTTATCATGATCAGTTCCTAAATAAAACATGATTTAATTAAATAGAGCTCGCTGAAGACCCTTTTCTTTGTTTTAAAGGGAAAATCGCTACGTCAATCATTAAACAACAACATATTCCCCATTTTCAACATTAAAACTTTTTTGCATTTTTATTTTGAGACATGAAACATTTCTTAGTTTACATGCTCTTGCTATAATCTTTTGCTTTAGCAACATGTTTGTGTTGTGTTTTGCTTGCACAACAATGTTCGAAAACGAAGGGTATGGGCCATTCCTACGTTCCATCTGATGCTTAAAAATTTTATTTGGATTCGTAGCTAAAAAGAATCTTCAACTAATTTGTAAGCAAAGATTTTTAGGCACTTTTTAATTCCATAAATCTTGGAATGATTCGTGTAATTTGTAGCATTGGAATATTAAAGGAAAACATGGAAGACTTCTAGGAAAGTTAAATAGCGCCTATTATATTGAAAACTATACATACACCTTATTTTTAATAGTATAATAAAATAAATTTATTTACCTTAATTTCTCCATATAATTTTAAACAACAACTAAATCCTCTTCTGTAAATATTTTCAAATTTTTCCATAAAATGGATTTCTTTTGTCTCATTTCTTATATTTTCAACTTTATATATTTTATCTTCGAATGGTACATTCAAAACCTCACAAGAATATTCTAATGTTCTTATAAACAATTCGTGTTTTTTGTTTATAGCCCCAAATTCAATAATTATTTCCAAAGTTTTTTCTGATGTATTTTCATTTGTTTTGTTTATTTCAATTTTCTTCACATTAATATCTCCAACGAGATTTTCATTATTTTTTGTAAAAATAAAACGTTGATGTGTTTGAATATTTGAAAATGAATAAGAAAACAACAAAGAAATTAAATTGACAAAAAGTTTAATTTTAGTAAAAATCATTTTTTGAAATTATACAGTAGGCGGGAGATTTTTCTAAATTTGGGAAGCTTTTTAAAAAATTTTACAAGTAATTTAAAATAAAGGACACAATTCAAAACTGTTTTATGAATGAGTGAAGGCAAACAGTCTATAAATAAATCTATGTACGATTATTAAAATCAATTTTTAAGAGTAGTATATAAAATAAAAAATTAAATAAAGAATTGATTGGACAAAATTAAGAAATTGTACTCTTAAAAATATTTATTAGATTTAAAAAACAAATTGACACGTGAAAGTTTTTAAACTCATTAAGTGATACTAAATTAAAACTAGGTAACACAACTTTAATATGAAGTTTTGTTAAACTTTTAATTAAACCCATATTTTCAAGTCACTGATATACTTAACCTCTTGCTCCCTTGATATCACACTCAAATATTGATTTTTGAGGATTTATAGAAATATAGGAAAAACAAGAATGATGGCTACCTTGAAGTCTCGAAAGATACCGAGATTAGGAAATATATAAAAGAATAAAGGGATACGTAATGATACGATGCGCTACTAACAATTTAAGATAAAAATTGATTTTCATTATTTTTTGTAAAAATAAGAATCTACCTGTCTACCAAATCTCATCGAAGTGCTGATCCATGCTCTACCGATTTTCTAAATTTTTTGAAAATTTTTTAAAAACTTTTCAAATGATCGAATACAAGGCGTTTTCTAGAACACCCTGGGAATGAATAATGTAAAGAAATAAATATTTAAGAAAATTAAAAAAAGTTTTCAATTTTGGCTAAAAACATTCGGAAAAAAATTCAGAATTAATAAAAGATTAAAATTATGTTAAAACAAATTAATTTCCCCAATAAAGATTTGAACCTGGGAAAAAAATTAAATGCAAGAACGCTAACACTGCAACACCACCGAACACATTTGTGACTAGATAGACATTGTTTATATGTGGGGGACCCTAAAACTTTTGGGGCCTATAACTCGGTCCCCGGTACCATTTTGCAAATATGGTTCTAGTTTCTCAATAAAAAGGGATACTTTTCAAATGATCGAATACATCTACCTGTCTACCAAATCTCATCGAAGTCCCACGGATACCCAAAACACTCTCCTTTGTGAGGGCCAAAAGAATGCTGATCCATGCTCTACCCGACTTTCGAGAATTTTATTTGATATAGATTTGAATTAAAATTTATTGAATTTAAAGGTTAAAAACATCATATATTTATTAGTGTTATAATTAAAATTAAATTAATCAGACATCCCAATTGTTATTGTTTTTAATAATTTAATTTCTTAAACATTCATTTATTTCTTCACTATCTCCTTCCAAATAAATTACTTCTACTTTTCTATCTTTATTTAATAAAACAGCAGGTGTTTTGTTTTTAATATTTTCAACGAATTTATTTAAAATATTACCATTATTTTTATTAAATTCTAACTGTTTTATAAATTTATTTGTTTCAATTCCTACCCACCAATGCTTGATATAATGGCCACTAAAACTTTAAAATATAATTTTTAAAATATGTATTAGTAGTAGAGACCGGCGCGGGACGGGATCCCGACGGGATTTTCCGGGATCCCGATCCCGAAATCCCGGATTTTTTTGATTTTCGGGATCATTCGGGATCCGGGATTTTTTCGGGATTACTCCCTCGGGATCCCGTCCCGGCATCGGTTAAAAAATAAAATCCCGACTCGGGATCCCGGACATTATTTTATAATTTTCGGGATTGTTATAATTTTCAAAATTTTCGCCTGCGGCGCTGAAAAAAGAAGAAATCTGGCCTCTTGTCCACTAAAAATTCTCAAAATTTTCGCCTGCGGCGCTGAAAAAGAAAAAATCTGGCTTAAGGATCTTCCAAAATTCCCCAAATTTTCGCCTGCGGCGCTAAAAACAGGAGAAAATTGGAGTCTTTATGTGAGATAAAGCGGAGGGATATTAGTATATAGTGGGATTTTATCAAGGGACTTGTTGATTAATCCACCGATATCCCTCTAAATCTATTATAGAGGGAATTAAAGGAGGAGGACAATCCAATTATAAAAAATTATTGATATTTCTACAAATTTAATTTTATTTACTTAGTATAAATTGCAGTATTTTATGCACTTTATTCATAAAAAGTTCAAACTTTTTATTTTGAAAAAAATCCCGAATCCCGGGCGGGATCCCGGATAATTTTTTTCGGGATTTTTGAAATTTGGGATTTTTTCGGGATTACTCCCTCGGGATCCCGTCCCGGCATCGGTTAAGAAAAAAAATCCCGACTCGGGATCCCGGAAGTGCGATTTTGCCGGTCTCTAATTAGTAGTTCATTTTGATACCGTGCCGGACAATGCTTCAATGGAAAATGCGTCAGTGGACAATCGGACAGTGTTGATATAAAGTGATTAAAAGTGATGAGATAAAGGGATAAAAAATGATATAAAACGACTAAAGATGGGATATAAACAGATTAGGTATTTAAAAAGTGATTTTGGGTGTTTAAAAGAGATATAGAGGGATTTGTTGGGATTAAGGCCGATATCTCGAGTTTGGGAGGATTATCAGAGATATAAAGTTATTTGCTTTGATTAAGATGGAGATCAGTCGATTCGGAGAAATATCAGTTGATTTTTATCTTTTATATCATCACTTTTAATCAGTTTATATTATCACTGACCGATTGTCCACTGACGCATTTTCCACTGACGCAAAGTCCACTGACGCATTGTCCGGGAGCCTTTGATACATACACCTCAACTTCGTCCTGTTTAAACAGAGTTCTTTACCCGATAACTTATTATGAGCATTTCTTGATGCTTATGACACTAATGGATAGAGAATCAAATTGATAATCAAATGCACCACAAGATACCATGAAATCAAAATTCTTGGTTGAGCATAAATGTTTTTATCGATAAATTCCAGAAAAAACGATAAAATTAGTCTTTTGATCATAACTGTTTTATAAACCAGTCTAGAATTTTAATTTTTCATTTGCTTGTGTGTATATAATTATCCATAAATTGATATCAAAAACATCGAAAATTATCCACCCCCTACTCGAGTTACAAGGCAAGGACGAATACTTTGTTGACTGTTATATTTACCTAGATTTTTCTTTAATTCCAGTTGGCAAACATTTTTCATGACTAGTTGCATGAGTATATTTTATTTGTTCTTGATCTTCCTCAATTGTAAAAATTAATTCTAAACGGATTCGACTCTCAAAAAAACGACAATAATTTTCGCTTTCTTTTGTGTGAAATTTATCAATGCATAAGATAAACAAAAAATGTTTATACTAAAATTTAGTTATTGTCAGTAAAATATTTTGAATTAATTTTCAACCTTTTCCAAAAATTTCGGTCCATTAAGCCACATTTTCCAGGCTTGTTTTAAATTCTCATTTCCGTCATTAATATTTTTTGCATTATTTAACATATCAATTCCTTAAGTTTTTAATAATTTTGAATATTATTAATTAGTTTTTCCTAAAAATATTTTCTAAAATATAAGCATAAATAGGTCCAAACTCAAATTTTTAAAACTTTTTCGCTTTCAATCTTGATAAAATTTTTTAAAATTTATACCATTCTCAAACTCTTTCAAAATTATTTTTCTTGTAGAATAATTAACATTATATGAACAATTCTGTTCTGGATAACCAAGTGTTAACACAACCATTATTGGATTAGTATGTTTTTCTAATCTAATTTTTTCTTCACTACTATAATTAATATATTTTGAAAGATATTGGTTCTTTCTAAAATTAATTTCTGTTTCTTCATTCCAACTTTGCGATTTTTGAGTTAATTCTTCTAATTTGACTGGAAATCTCCAATCCCTAAAAATTTGTTCAAATTTTATTTTTTAAAATTAATAACCATTCAGTAAATGTTTCCAAAAATTTTTGTAGCAAATAAACTTTGGATGAATCAAAATAAAGAAGAACAATTTTAAGAATAAGCAAATTCAGAGTTGCTCCATTTAGAAAGCCGAATTGGTTGTTATAGATAAAATGATCTGAATTTTTTATTCAAATTTTGTTTAATATGTATGTATAGGGTTCTTCATACTTATTTTGGAAGTAGGCACGGGCGCCGGGCAGGATTCCTGTGACCTCCTGACAGAGGCATCGACTAATGTTTTCTCTTTTTCGTTTTTAGATCGTTTAACCTCCGCCTAAGCGTTTTAAATGCTCTAGGTGGTTCCCCTTACAATTCTACATAATTTTAATTTTTAATAATTTTTTAATATACATGTATTACACTGCGTTCAAAAAGTATATGCACCTCTGATTTTTGATTTTTTATACATTTTTCCTTGTTATTTTGATTAGACTATTTGTGTATCTATTCTTCTATGTAAATGTATATGTTTAAACAAGAAATAAAAACTTCCCCGATTCCGTTTCATTTTTATACACATTTATGCAAAAATTCACCGTTCCAAAAGTATATGCATTTCATATATGCACCCCTTATACTTTGGAACAGTGAATTTTTGCATAAATGTGTATAAAAATGAAACAGAATCGGGGAAGTTTTTATTTTCTTGTTTAAACATACACATTTACATAGAAGAATAGATAGACAAAAAGTCTAATTAAAATAACAAAGAAAAATGTATAGAAAATCAAAAATCAGGGGTGCATATACTTTTGGAACGCAGTGTATGTTTACTTACTTTTTGCCCATAATTTTAAAGTTTTTGAAATAAACTGGAATTTTTCCAAATTGCCACTTTTGATAATGATATTTTGCATAATCTTGTTTGAATTTAATGAAGCTAAAATGAACATTTCTCCTTCTTTATCTTTAATTATCTCTTTAGTAGTTGATAATTGTTTTAATATATCTATTTCTCTACCATAATTATCAATTATTAATTCAATTTCTTTAAAGTCTTGTCTAATTATTACAAAAGATATATCGAATTTAACATCAAACGCGGTAAATTCCATAATTTTTATTCTAGAATGAATGTTTTTTCGGAGTTGCTTGATTGGAGCCTCCTAAAAATTTCTAAATAAAAGTCAACTCAGCTATGAGTGTATTCAATTATATAAACCTTGCCTATATCATAGTTATATTTTTTGTCAAAAAATTTTTATCAGATTAACTTATTAAATTTAAACAATTTCCTTAGAAAAATAATAATTATAAGAAAAAATTTTTTTTCCAAAAAGTGATCATAATTTGCCGCAGCCAGCATTGTAATTAATAACAGAATATCTCATTAAAAATTTCCTTGCCTGACATAAAATACAGTATAACGAAAAATCGTCACATTCTGAACTTCTCTCAGTATTTTGACATAAATCTTTGCTTGGATTACCAAAAAACTTATTTATTTCATTTATTTTACAACCATCATTTACTAAATTTGTTAGAATTACATTAGCATCAACATCCGAATCGGAAATATCTGTATTTAAATATTTAGAACCAGACAGCAAAAATTCAATATTTTGGCAGTTGTATTCATCTTTAGCCCATTCAGACATAATAAACTTTACATAATTAATAGCCATGTTCGATTTTGCATTATTAATATGAAGAAAATGTACATCAAATATATCTTCAAGCTAAAATTTAAAAATTATTTTATTTACTAATAAGAATTGATTATTCAAATAGGATCCTTGACCTTTGTTTCAGCCTGTTGCTTTATCTTAGACCTTGTTCAAATTTTTATTTAGAGCCAAGGAAAAATCAATGTCGAGTAAAAAGCTCAAAACCATGAAAACAGGTTGAACCTTGTTATATATCCAGTAACACTTGTCTCATTAATGGGAAATTTAGAGGGATACGCAGCAATAAAATTGAAAATTATTCAGGAGGCTACATTACATAAACACCCCTAATTTTAAGTAAAACTTATCAAAATCATTACATTGGAAAAGAAATAAACTTACAGCATTTTCTAACTTATTTTTCTTATCAAATTTAAAAGGTAATTCATCAAATATAAAAAACATTATTTTATCCTTCTGTGCGTTTTTCATTTTATAACTAGATATAACCTCATAAAATTCATCATTAGTAATGTTATGAAGCAGATTTTCATTAATCTTTTCTTCATAGTTAGTTTTAATATAATCTAATTGATGATTAATAATTGCATGAGCAAGCCTTAATTGTCTTAATCTTTTATCTTATATGTATAAATTTATAATTACTGTAATGGGTCTGGGCCGTTCATTATCTTATTTCTATAAATTTCTAAAAGTTATAGCCAATTTTAAATTAAAAATTTCAGAAAAATGAATAAAAATTTAGAAATTTCGAGGAATAGGTAAAAAACTACAACAGACCCAGTGGGCGTAGGTACGATCTTGAAGATCTGTTAAGGAACCATACCCTATCTTTGAAATAAAAAGAAAAATCAAAAAATTTTGATCGGGTTTGAAAAATTTTTATATGTAAAAATTTATATGTAAAAATGTATATGTAAAAATTTTGAAAAATTTTTATTTATTACATATACATATATAAATTATAAATAATAAATACATACATTTGTTTATGCAGCTTAGCTCTAACTATTCTTATTTCATCGTAATCTACTATTATTTCATTGTTTTCATTTATTAATTTCCACCCTTCCATAATCAGAACTATTTTCTTAAGTAAATGAAACAATTTTATTTCTAAACTTTGAAATTGATCTAATCTTTTTATTTTATTTTTATCTCTCACTATTTTGTTAAATTCTTGACCAAATTCTTGTGTTGCTTTTAAATAAAAATATTATGTGTTAATTATAGCTTAGGGAAAAATTCAGGCATATCGCTCATACACAAATTTAAACAATGTCAGTCGAAATGTTCGATGAGCTTTGGCAGTTGATACCAAAATAAAGCTCGCGGTAATATTCAATTTCGTTCCCCCCTCCTTTTTTGCATCCTCAAAGTATTAAAAAATGGTCAGTCTGACTTAAGTTATAGAACTCGTCGAGCTGAGTCGAATGACACCAAAATCAAAAAAATCCGACTTGATTGGACTGAAATACAGACCCCTGAAAATTGAACAACCACGGGAGCGAAATACTAAAAAGACGAAAAAGTATAAAAATGATAGCTCATTCGAAAGAGCTCGTCGAGCTGAGTCGAATGACACCGAAATCGACGTGATCCGACTTGATTTGACAAAGTTATGACATAAGGTTGCCGACTCCGGTAGGTCTAAATAATGCCATAACTTTGTCAAAACTCGTCCGATTACGTTGATTTCGGTGTCATTCGACTCAGCTCGACGAGCTCTTTCGAATGAGCTATCATTTACATAAAAAATTTTTATTCTAAAAAATCACCCCTATGGTTGTTCAATTTTCAGGGGTCTGTATTTCGGTCCAATCAAGTCGGATTTTTTTGATTTTGGTGTCATTCGACTCAGCTCGACGAGTTCTATAACTTAAATCAGACTGACCATTTTTTAATACTTTGAGGATGCAAAAAAGGAGGGGGGAACGAAATTGAATATTACCAAGCTCGCTGTTGTGTTCGTACAAAATATATAAGAGTTATCACCCAAGATAAATGATTAGCCCAATAATTTTCAGAAATAAAATTAAAAACATTTTTCCCTATTTAAATTTCCGCCACTGTAGATGGTGGCACAGTCGGTTGTGCTTCTGTCTTTGCTCACTCCACGATGGTTCTATTCCATCGCCCATACAATAAATTTTTCAAAACCATGAACACGTATACGATACTCGTGTCTTAAGTTTCGTGCTGTGATACAATCCTGTGAATCATAAAATTATGTGAAAATATCTCGAAAATTGCCAACTAAAACTCTAAAATGTCAGGCTCTACAATTATAAACTTAAACCTAAATATCCAGTGAGCTTTTTATTCTTTTTTTCCTTGAATCCTAATTGGTATTTCAATCTATTATTAAGTTCAACAACAAAAATGCCAATGTTCAATGCTGGAATTATTTTTTTATAATCATTATTGTCCAAAATATATGATTTATATTCTTCAATTAATGCATCTTCTTCTAAAAAGATTTTTGGAGAAAACTCGTTGAAATTTGAAAATATCAAATTTTCTAGAATATTCTTATTTCTCGAATCATTCAATCCTGGATTTTTTGTGTTCTCCGCAATTTCGTTTTTATTTTCCGTTTTATTTCCTTTATCTTTTTCCTTTTCTTTATTAATTTCAATAGTTTTTCCTTTTCGATTCTCATTCATCCCTTCATTCAAATATTTATTATAATTTATTTTCTTATGATTATTCCAAGCATATTCTAATGGAAAATTATAAACTTTTTCCTTTCCTTTGTTTATTTTTTCTTTTTCTTCCTTTTTCGGCATCATCTCATCCTTCTTTTTGGATTTATCTTTTTTGTTAATTATCTTCCAGCCCTCACCAATTCCTCCATTTGTATTTGTTTCATTCGTAGAATTATTTTCTTTTATTTCTTTTTCTGTCTCATTTACGCTTTGATGATCCTTCACGATTTCAATTGTTTCTTCATCTTTCTTTAAATCTTCTAATTTTTCTTCATCATTTTCTTCAATTAATTTTACATTTATTTTTTGTTTAATTTTATTCGATTTCTTTTTTTGATTCTTTGAATTCTTATTTTTCTTTTTATTATTTAAATCTTCCTTCTTTTCCTTCCCTTTATCGGTCAATTTCATATCATTTAAAATTTTTTCAACTTCACTGATTTCTTCTGAAATATTTTTTTAATTTTTTTAGTTTTACGTAAAAATACAAAAATACCCCCGCCCCGCCCCTTCTCACTTTCAAATAATTGTTACCCGCTCTAGCGAGATACCCGCTTTAGCGAGACGCTAAACAATAATATACAGTATAGGTTTAATAAAATACGAAAGGTTTTTCAATATGGTTAGGCATTTTCGAATATTCAATTATTATAATTGCGAATAACTATTCAAAAAACTATCCAAAAAATTATGTCAGTAATTTTCTTGCCTTTTTGAGTTTGACGTTTTGTTTTATTTTCTTTTTTATTTTTTTCTTCAATTAAAGCATTAAATGATGATCTTGAAAAATTTCTGAATATTTTTTCCATTCTTTTATTTAACAACGCATCTTGATTTAGGAAATCTTTAATTAAATTTTAATTAATATTATTTATTTATTTTAAGAATTTAATTTCAGAATTTTTTACAAATAAATATTATTAAACATCTCACCATTAAAAAGTTTGGTTCGAAAACTATCATCAAATTCATCATTTCTGAGTAATTCCAGAAATGCGCTGTAATATTTTTCTGATAATTCAATGCCAAAATTTATATCAATAAATATTGAAAGGCTATTATTATTTAGTTCGTCAATTATTTCTTTCCATGTTGCCTAAATATGTATTTATTCATAAAAAATTAAGATGAACTAGCATAGAAATTTTAGATTTATATCAGGGAAATAGCGATTCTCTGTATTTTTAGCTTTTAAATATAGATTAGGGTTAACTATTCAGTAGAGCTCGATATCATAAATTTTTCTTCACTGTCAGTATAGTTGGCGGAAACTGATCCGGAAAATTGAGGATCTCCAGAAATTTTCTCATATCCGTTTGGATATATATGGATTTTCTAGGACTATCAACCCAAAAGTCAGTTCCAATAATATAATTTATCTATTTTATTTTTATAAATTTTATATACGATTTATGTTTAAAACCTGTAAATCGTCAAAAAAGAAAGCATCTCCAAGCTCGTTGTTTGTGTATTTATTAGCAAAATCTTTAGATTTTAAATTTTCAATTGAATCAAGCATACGGTAAATAAAAGCTGGCAATTTTATGTCAAGTTTTTTCAAATCTAACAATTCTGTTCCGCTACCAATTATATAACAATAAGGTCTATCAAATCTATCTTTCCATAGTTTCCACAAATCAACAGTCCATTTCCGCACTTTTTTTGTCATTTCATTTTTATTCCAACCTTTAAGAAAACTTTTATTCATATTTCGGTGCCAAATCATAATTTTCACGGCTAAATAATTTTTAAGGTAATCAGTGTCGTTAGTAGCATACAAATGATTTGAAAGGTGAAAAGCCAGTTTTTTGTTGTTTTCATATACTAAAATACATTTGCAATTTTAAAATATAAAAATAAAATAAAAATATATTATAAAATTATCATACGCTAACTGGAGGGTGAAAAGTCGGATATGATTTCGGATCGGGTTTTCATAATTTTCTCGGTACGGGTTCGGATCGAAAATTTTCAGGGCTAGGAGTTCGGGCAACAATTTAATATGAACTAGATGATAAAGATGTTTTACATGGAAAACTATTTTAATTTCATTATTCTCGTTATTTTGTGTTATTTTATGTATTATTTTCCAAAAATTAGTTAGGTTTATTCAATAAAGATTTCTTACTTAAATTTGAATACTTATTTTTATTTGATGTTTTTATTCAATAGATTAAACATTAAAAATTTCTTTAAGAATGACCTAAAATCTATTTAAGATAAATACTTACATCCTTTACATTCTGGCTTCAGAAAAAAATTAACGCATGGATTTTCACAAGGGTCACCCGCTTCGATTATTATGTGTAAATTTAATAAAAATAATAAAACAATTATTTTAAATGAAGAAAACATTTTTATTAATTTAAACTAAATTTATTAAACATTTTCTCTTATAGTGGTTAATGTTAAATTCTGTCTTGGGTTCTGGAATTTTGCTTTATTGAATTTTGGACACCAAATCAAAAAACGGAATATTGTCACTGAAATTTGGGTATAAATGGGAATTTTAGACACCAAACGTAAAAAAGTGATCATCCTGGAGAATGATCAACAGTCGGAATTTCTTTATTAAATAAGTATATTAAAGCATTAAACAATTAAATTTAGATTTACTTAAAATATTATTTTTTAAATTAGTTATCTGTATAAAGCAGGGCTCTCATCGACAAAATGCCACTCAAAAGTATCAAAATCTTGATAAAAAAGTATATAGGGAGAAAATTTCCAAATTTAAAGTATACTCAAAATTAAATTGGAAAATATTTGTTCGTGCTCAAATCTTTTATATTTCTCTCTTAAATGAATCTTTTCTAATAATTTCTTGCTTCCATTGGGCATTTTGTGCATTTCAACGCATGACATGTCAAAATTCGCTGATACAAGAAATAAAGCCTTGACAGTCTTAACCTCAAGCTTTCGTCCATTTTCAGCGCCGCAGGCGAAAATTTTTTGAAATTTGGAGCCCAAGAAGTCAGATTTCTCCCATTTTCAGCGCCGCAGGCGAAAATTTTTTGAAATTTGGAGCCCAAGAAGTCAGATTTCTCCCATTTTCAGCGCCGCAGGCGAAAATTTTTTGAAATTTGGAGCCCAAGAAGTCAGATTTCTCCCATTTTCAGCGCCGCAGGCGAAAATTTTTTGAAATTTGGAGCCCAAGAAGCCAGATTTCTTTCTTTTTCAGCGCCGCAGGCGAAAATTTTGATAATTTCGAAGGCCCAAGGCTAAAAAAATTCACTTTTTTGCCCAATCCCTTCCCCAATTTCATTTTCAATCCAAAATGTTGATTTTAAAGTATATACTTTCAATAAAGTATAAATTCAATTTCTTAAGTATGGAGGTCGGTTTCAAAGTATAATACTTTCAAATAAAGCACGAATGAGAGCCCTGGTATAAAGTAATTCCCATTAACATTTTCATTAACAAATAAATAAATAAAAAAAATTTAAATTTTCTCTCCCTTAATGTGTTTTAATATACATTAAACGTTAATGTAGACAATCAAACATACATTTAAATTAAAAAGCGGCATTTATTTATAAATATTTATTTATGTCAATATTAAAGTGCTTTTTTATAGACATTATTAATTTTAGACGTCTTAGCCTTTAAAAAGGAAATTATTATATTCGGCAATTTATAAAAGGAAATTTGCCCTTACAAATATTTATTCAACGTGTAAGTTTTTACTGAAAAACATGTGAATAAATAATAACAATTTTAATTTATATCTTAATATTTCTTGTTTTTTCTTAAAACGCAACTTTCAACTCGTACTTTGATAGTAGTTATGTCGATATTGTGCTGCCTCGGTGTTTATAAACAATGTTGTGTTGTTTTTTGTCATCTTTTGCC
This sequence comes from Meloidogyne enterolobii, assembly GCA_963681835.1. Lineage (NCBI taxonomy): Eukaryota > Metazoa > Nematoda > Chromadorea > Rhabditida > Meloidogynidae > Meloidogyne > Meloidogyne enterolobii. Next base: position 1,991,741 of record CAVMJV010000029.1, read on the forward strand.
AATGTTGTGTTTTGTCATTATTTTAAACAGTGGATTCCTTTGGTGTGTTAAATATTTTGATAATTTTAACAAAGCATGACCATTGTTCAAGATAAAATGCAAAAGGTAAAATGCAAAAAATGCATAAATGTCATCTCTAAAAATACTGATTTAGACGTGATAAAAACATTTTAACATGGATGCAACTTAGAGTTTTTACATAAAGATTTAACAATCTATAAAAAGAAACAGCTAAACTATGTATTAAAATCATACTGAATTATTATTAAATGTTTGATTTTATGTATCGTATATTTGAATAAAATTAATTTTTATTCTTGCAAATTCTGAAATCCAAGATTAATATTTGTTTTTAATAATTCCCAAAATTAAATAACGAATACAAACTTTATTTTTATTTCATATTAAATAATAAAATTATTTTTAAAAAGCTTAAAACAAAACCCAACACCTGGAGTCCCGACAACACAAATTCAGCCGTGGGGCCAAGGAAGTCCTAGTGGTGGCACAGAAATGCCATTCTTGGAGGACAGATACACAATTTTAAGATGATGGCAGTCCTTCGGATTATGGAGTAATAGTTCAGGTAACAAACAACTTCCGATTTCCTATCCTGGAAATTATTGGCAGGCAAAATATTTTTTAGATATACAATTTTAAAAATTTTAAGGCTATAGCTACTTGTCAAAGTGTGGGCGCTAAAGTAGCTTCTATTCATTCTGATCTACAACAAGCTACTGTTACAAATGTAAGCCAAACTATACAAATAAATTGTTCTTGGATTGGGTTGCATAGAAATGCTATACTTGGAGGACAGATATACAATTTTTGGGATGATGGCAGTCCTTCAGATTATAAAGTTATAGTTCAGGTAAAAAGTTGAATTCTTATCTTACTTTTTTCGAAAATATTTTAAAAAGCTTAATGGCGGAAATACTCCATGGTCTCTTGGATGTACAAAATCTTTAGGAAATACTATTTGCCCGACTTCAAATGATTGTACTGCCGTTGTTACATCAGCAGGTTTATGGCTTGATCTTGATTATGTAAGCTCTTAATGCGCCGTTATCGTTATCTAACTCAAAATGATTTATTTTTTTTGATGAATTAAATTCAATGGAAACGGAAGTAGTAGATTGAATCTTTTTGTTTTAATAAATAATGCAAACTTTCTTAATAATGTCGACCTTCTTTTTTCCATATTACTGAATTTCATACAACTAACTCGAAGTTCAGAACGTTTGCTAAAACAAGTTGACATTTATCATATTTTACTAGTACTCACAATTAGTTAGCCGAAGTCAACAATACGCCTTATCATAAAATAGATTCCTTAATCTTAATGAAAATAGATTCCTTAATCTTAATGATTTGTATTATGTATTTGCAATCTTAAGAATCTTACGCTTTATAATCAATCTTTTCCATCTAAATACTTTTTTCACATCTGTTTTTCATTTTAAAATTGTTAATTTATGTCTAATTTATGTAGAATCTATATAAAAAATAAATGAAATTCCAATGCATAAATTTTTAATTATATAATTGTCATAAAATGAAGTTTAGAAGTTTATTCAACGGAATATGAATTAGTTAAAATATTAAAAATATATTTCGGATAAATAAGAAAATTACATTGGAGAGCGCCAAATTATTATTCTGACATCTTTACTTTAAATTTTTACTATTGGGCTGCTTACGAAAAATTTTAATAAAAAGTAATGTTAAGAATAAAAACATTTTTTGTATAGTTCAAAATGCACATTTCATTTGAATGTATTATGTTTATCTATAAATTAATTTAGAAAGGAACTATTTAAAAGCTGAAAAAGCTATGCTAAGTAAGATAATTATGAAAAAATGTTTGTGTAGGTAAAATTCCAAGATATAATTAATTTTAATAATTTTTAAGAGTAATATTAGAAGCCCCTGAAGCATGCGTCCAAAATAAATGAAAAATTCGTCATTTGAGGATAAAAATTAAAAATAAATTCAAATATACACTGTTCCACAAAGTGCCCCACCTATATTTTACTCGGTTTCAATAGCCTCCAAAATTCTCAAAATTTTCGCCTGGGCGCTGAAATTTGGAAGAAATTTTTCGATTATGGTGCGTCTCAGAAAAACTTTAGCTCCGTATCTCGAACAAAGATGTTCGAAAGCCAAAATTATATGCCAAAATTTTTATCCCATTTAATCACCCAAATCCCACAATATCTTTTTAATTCCCTCAAATTACACTCATGAAGCACCAAATTTACCACTTTACAATTTTAAATATTAATTCAGTTTTCAAAATAAAAATTTTTTCCGATTTCCAACTTACGATTTCCGAAAAAAATATGATTTCCGATTTCCGACTTTTTAGCCAGTTCCGATTTCCGGCTTTTCCGATTTCCGACACCTCTGACTGTTTTGACATACCTCTAATAGTTAGGAGCAGTGTATATAATTGTCAAAATTGATACCATGTTTTTCCGACACGAAGGCTAGGCCCATTTTAGTTTATATATTAATCTGATTTCTGTTTTGGGTTTGGGGTCAATTTATGAAGTTTATCATATTTTCATAATGCCCTCTGAAACATTCACCATGAATTTTAGGATTATTTCAAATATTTCTTGAATAAATTATAAATTACTTAGCGGTTAAGATAGATTAACAGTTATGATATCTTACTATATTAAAATGTTTATAAATAGATATCATATACTGCAGGATCATCCTGAGTCGTCTTTATCTAAATTTCCTGAGGCAATTGCGTTTGGGCAAATTCACTGTATTTGTCTACGTATATATAATGTGCTTTTCCATCTTTTCCGATCATATAATAGTCTCCGTCATATGAAAACCATTGTTGCCATTTTTCATTAAATAAATTATTTGTAAACGAATTGTTTATTTCTCTTTGATTCAAATATTTTATTACATTTTTATTAAATTTAATTCTATTTTCGATTATCTTTTCATCATCAAATAAAGGTGCTAGTCCATATATACCAGCTATAAATTCAAACGAATATTCACCTCTAAATAAGTCGACTTGAGTAAAGAATTTATTTCCATCCTTTATCATCACTCCATCATCCAAATCCCTAGAACTTTTAACAATCGCAAGTCCTACACCCTTCTTTAATTTACCCAAGTTATTCCTCTCTTCTTCTAACTCAATTTTAAATTTAGTTGAAACACATTTTTTAAGTTCATTATCAACTGTTACAAAAAATTGCAATGCTTCTACAGTAATGTAGTCTGTATCTAAATTTCCCGAGTTAATTGCGTAAATGGCTAAAATATAGTTGCCGTATTCTTTGTATTCTGCACATATTTTAATATAATTCACTCCTTCCAAATTTAATGACCATTTAAATTTCGTAATAATTGCTTCGTCATTATGTGCATTTTCGATCATTAGTTCAAAATTTAGTTTGGTATGAAAAAGTGGCTCAATTGTGATCAATTCCTATATGTATGAAATCAGGGATATCGCGGGTTGAGAAACTCCTTTCGGATAGGTATTTAAAAATTTTCTTCGTACCACCTTAATCTTGGATCACCTTAATCTCGTGTTGAGATTAAGGTTGTTCATAAATTCGTGCGTTTTTATGGTTTCTTAGTTAATTGCTTTTATCTTAGGTTAGTTTTCGATAAATTTTTTTAAATCATCCTATTTGGAAAATAGAATAATTAGGCTAATAGGATGAATTTATTGATTGATTGCCTATTTTTTATAATCTTTCACTTATTTTAAATTATTTTGTGTTTTTAGAAAAAGAAAAATTTTTTGGATAAAAACGCATGAACTTATGGACCACCCTGGTAATTGATATTCAATATCTATAGGTTAATCCACTATTTATGTGGAAGTATCAGCGGATTTGGGACGGGGCGGGGGGTGCTGATTAAGAGGTGTCATCAAGACACTAAAAGAAGCTGATGAGAATATCGTGAGCTTGTGAGAAGTAAGTTGATTATAAGAGTTAAGTGAAGTCGAAATTCCGACCCAACTCTGGTCTTTACTAGTCCATTTTGTTATATAATCAATTTATTAAAATTTAAAATAAATCAATTTACATGATGATGCCCATCCAATTCTAAACAACAACTAAATCCACCTCTGTATAGATCTTTAAATTTTTCTATAAAATGAATTTGTTTTTTCTCTTCTGTTATATTCTCTACTTTATATATTTTATCTTTAAATGCTAAATTCAAATATTCGCAAGAATATTGTAATGTCCTTATGTATATTTTGTGCTTTTTGTTTATAGCCCCAAATTCAATAATTATTTCCAAAGTTTTTTCTGTTGTATTTTCATTTGTTTTGTTTATTTCAATTTTCTTCACATTAATATCTCCAACGAGATTTTCATGATTTTTTGTAAAAATAAAGCGTTGGTTTGTTTGAATATTTGAAAAGGAATAAGAAAACAACAAAAAAATTAAATTGAAAAAAATTTCAATTTTAATAGAAATCATTTTTCTGAAATTCTAAAATGGGAAGCTTTTTAAAAAATTTTACAAGCAATTTATGAGGAATGGCATAATCTAAAACTGTTTTATAAAGGATTGAAGGCATATTTATGAAAATATATTTTTAAAGAGATGTGTATATATATTTTTAATTCAAAATAATTAAATAATTATTTTGAAGAAAAATAATTAAAAATTTCGTTGAATTTCTTTTAAATTTATAAAATAGAATTATAACTTTGTTAATAAAAAATAAATTTTCAAAGTTATATTTAAATTAAAAAATTATGTTTATTTATGAAAATATTTATATGAAAATGTATATACAATGTATTTTTAAAGTGATGTTTACTTATATTTTTAATTTCATAATTTAATGCACTTTTATTTTTTATATTTTCTCACGTGAAGATTTGCCCTTTTAAAAAATAGTTTGTAAAATAAAAAGAAATTTATAAATGAACAGAGTTATAAGATTGACCTTTAATGAAATTTGCTTTGAAGTATTTTATTTGTTTTTATAGAGCTAGGATTTTTAGGCACATAAAGTTAAAAATAGGCGCCTAAAACCGGGCTTTAGGCTTTTAGCAAGGGAAGATGAATAAATCTATTAAATCTCTCAACAAAATTAACTTTATTCAAAAACGTTATTTTCAATTAAAAACTATGAATCATTTATATTTATGGAAAATATCATGTAAATTTTACGAAATATTTCTTTAATTAAATATTTCTTTAATATTTCTTTAATTCTCCCTACTTATCCCACAGATATTCTAGAAATCTATTTGAGAATGTTGTCCCAAATTTTTCAGCTTTGATCATTTGAGAAATATACCTATTTAGTTTCACTATGTTTTAATTATTTTCCCCGTTTTCTTCTAACTGCCAAAAGGCATACTATAGCAGAAAAGGAAGTAATGAACGAGCGCAACTCCTAGAGGAAAAAATGCAAGAAAAGAGAAGAAAAGTCCGTATACCATTTGCGGACAGGTAGGACATCAACTGGACATTTGCCGTCATATCAATTTGATATTTAGGTGTTTGAGTTCCATGTTGAAAATCAAATTTATCTCTAAACAAAATCGAAATACCGTAAACTTGTATGTCATTATACCGTAAACTTGTATGTCAATTATCCTCCACTGGGCATTCTATTAGAGGAGATCTTTCAAATAAAGCCCATATTATCTCTATAATTCTAAATGGATTTTATATTGGAAGGGACATGGGATTTGGATGTCCCTTATATGGGAAGGGACATATTAATGAGTTCGCAACATACATTAAATTCTTCAATTCTAATATTCCTTTAAATATTAGGAGAAAGGAGGTGTATACGGATATAAGAATCCTTAGATATGCCTTGATTAATCTGTATAATACCTTAAAAACGTCTGTAAACATTTTCACAAATTGTTAATTTTAATGTTAAATCTATAAAAAATTAAAAGCAAAACCAGTTTTATCTAAAAAAATAAAATAAGCACAAAGTTGAAAAACAAAGATGAAAAAATTATAATAAAAATGGATGAAGGAAGGATCTAAATTTTAAAGAAAGGTGGAGTTTATATTTTTGTTATCTTACAAAGAAAAAAATGAATGACTAAATAAAAGAATAAAAACAAAAATGATTTTTATGGCTTCCCTCTTTGTCCAATAAATTTCCAAATAAATATTTACATTTTTTGTCTGAAAGTAACCTTTTTTATATAAAAAAATTTAATAATTGAAAGGAACTTTTCTATTTGATTAAATAATTTTTGAATAAATTTGCCACACCTATTAAATTTTATATTCCCTTTCAACCAGAAAAGTCAAACAAGATTAAAGAAAATGCGAATATTATTTTTTAAGTTTTAATGGGGTTCAAAGTTTTACTAGTTCAAAGGTTAAAACATATAATTCGCAATTTTCAATATCTCAAGTGGGTGATTGAAAAAATAATTACCCATGCTAATTATCTGATTACCTATACTATGGTGTGTTAAGAAATTATATGAACACTCATATTTTTCTTGTTTCTCTGGGTTCCTGTAGGTTTATCAAGTTGTAATTTTCACACTAGTTATTAAATGTAATTTATAGAATATATCCATAATATCTTAAATTTATTTTGCCAAGAAAATTTTTTATTCGAATTTTTCATAAAAATAGGTGTTAAGAAATTAAATGCACACTTTTTAAAAATTTTATATTTCATATTAGAAATGCTTGAAAAATTTTGCAAAAATTTCTGCGAGCATTTTCATTGATATTGGGTAGAAAGGCAAAAAGAACGAAGTCTTTAAATGACTTTTTCATCGTTATCTTAAATCTCAAAAATAACGGGAAATGGGGGTACAGTATTTCAAAAAATATTTTCAGAAACCTAACCTGTCACAAGATTATTTCTTAAAGCTCATCTGAAAGCATCAAAAATTCTCTACAAGATCTTTTTAATCTTATTTCTCAGACCTTTCTGATTGAAAGGAACTATGAAATTTAATAGTTGTAGCAAATTTATTAATCAGAGCCTAATCAATCAGATATTTTTCAAATTATAGTTATCATAAATTATGGGATATAATTCTAAAATATTTTTTCCTTTTCAATTATTTTCCTCTTTAGACCAAATGTAGCACAAAACACCATCCCATGTTGGAATAGTAAGTGGAGGTTGTAATGTTGTGTTTACTGTTATAATGGTATCTAAATTATAAAAAATAACTTTTCAACATTATCATACAATATTTTTTGTAATAGAACCTCTGGGACCTATTTCTAAACCATGCTCCAAAGGGACGCTTAATTATAGAGGAGGCTATAATGCAGAGGGAGGTTGTAATTCAAATGGTACTTTATTTTTAGACATCCTTTATAGGAGGCTATAACTTAGAAAAGGAGGGGCTTTAAAACAAAAAATATGTACGACATAATTTTTTACCCATGTCCACCAAATGCCAGTAACGTCTAATTGCCAAATTAGCCCCACATTGACCTTCCTTCTTTGAACAATAAAATATTTCCCCGGTTGGAGAATAAAATGTATCGGCACTTTCTTTTCCCATTAAAACAATTTTGTGGTCATTCATTGCTTTTTTAAATTAAAAATTTAAAAATAAATTTCGAAAAAATTTACGAAATATTCCAAGTGCTTCACTTCTATTTGTTAACATTTGTCCTAATTTAATTAGACATTTTTCTGGGCATTTTGAACGAACAGGTTCACTTAAAACGTATCCTAATTGGCTCTAAAATTTAAAATTTTAATTTAACTATTTTTTTTATAAATTTTATTTACATTATTTTTATATTCTGAATTAACAGAATTGTTTGTTGTATATAAATGATCGTGTAGTGTTCCTTAATTTTAAAGAAATAATTTTTTAAATTAATTGTTTATTTAAAAGTAAATCTTGTATAAAATTTCGTATTTACTCTAATTTAATGTCCTTCCAATTGAGGGTCATTCAATCTATCCTCTAGGAGAATGGTAGAAAAATAAAATGCCACACCCCGATTAATCAACTCTAATAGAATGCCCCATCAGAAGGTGAGTGAAAAATAGAATGAATCATTCAATTATTTAGAAGAAATAAAGTAGTATTATTTTGTATTTTTAAGGAAATATATCTAGAAATACTCCGAAGTCTAGAATACTCTTCGGGTTTAAAATACAATTATCTAAATAAACAATTAAGAAACCATCTCCAATTTAAAATGCAGGCAAGAGATTGATTTAAAAAGATATAAACAGATATGGATCAGTCCCGTGTTAAGAATTTTGAGCGATTTCTAATTTCCGTCATTCCATTCCCGGCTCCTTAGTATTTCTGATTCGGATATATTAAAAAATTATTTGGTATATCGATATTAGGGGCGGTTCATGTTAACAGTTCATGCCAAATTGTAATGAACTAAGTAATTTAACACTTTATTTGTTACAAATTTCTATTACAATTAAAAAAATAAATTGTGTGAATTAATTTTTAGGGTCTAATTACTCTAAAACAGGGATGGGCCGGGTTGAGAAAAAAGTCGGGTCGGGTTTCGGGTCGGGTTTTCAAAATTTTCTTCGGATCGGGTTTCGGGTCGAAAAAAAGTCCGGGTTTCGGGTCTCGGGTCGGGTTTCGGGTCGGGTCAGTTAAAAATTTGACCAAGTAGCCAAATTTTTCGGAGTGGTTGGGGGATATCAGTGATTTGCGGGATTAATAAGAGAATATATAAGAATGATATAATAAATAACAGAGATTAAATGGATTTGGATGGGTTAAGAATAATATGAGGGGATTTGGGAGTTAAGACGGATATAAATGCATTATAAGTATCTGGAATTAAAAATAGAGTACTTTCCTGCGCCGCAAGTGAAAATTTTAAGAATTTTGGACTAAATTAAAATTTTAATGGTTTTAATAATTTTTAAGAGTAATATTAGAAGCCCCTGAAGCATGCGTCCAAAATAAATGAAAAATTCGTCATTTGAGGATAAAAATTAAAAATAAATTCAAATATACACTGTTCCACAAAGTGCCCCACCTATATTTTACTCGGTTTCAATAGCCTCCAAAATTCTCAAAATTTTCGCCTGGGCGCTGAAATTTGGAAGAAATTTTTCGATTATGGTGCGTCTCAGAAAAACTTTAGCTCCGTATCTCGAACAAAGATGTTCGAAAGCCAAAATTATATGCCAAAATTTTTATCCCATTTAATCACCCAAATCCCACAATATCTTTTTAATTCCCTCAAATTACACTCATGAAGCACCAAATTTACCACTTTACAATTTTAAATATTAATTCAGTTTTCAAAATAAAAATTTTTTCCGATTTCCAACTTACGATTTCCGAAAAAAATATGATTTCCGATTTCCGACTTTTTAGCCAGTTCCGATTTCCGGCTTTTCCGATTTCCGACACCTCTGACTGTTTTGACATACCTCTAATAGTTAGGAGCAGTGTATATAATTGTCAAAATTGATACCATGTTTTTCCGACACGAAGGCTAGGCCCATTTTAGTTTATATATTAATCTGATTTCTGTTTTGGGTTTGGGGTCAATTTATGAAGTTTATCATATTTTCATAATGCCCTCTGAAACATTCACCATGAATTTTAGGATTATTTCAAATATTTCTTGAATAAATTATAAATTACTTAGCGGTTAAGATAGATTAACAGTTATGATATCTTACTATATTAAAATGTTTATAAATAGATATCATATACTGCAGGATCATCCTGAGTCGTCTTTATCTAAATTTCCTGAGGCAATTGCGTTTGGGCAAATTCACTGTATTTGTCTACGTATATATAATGTGCTTTTCCATCTTTTCCGATCATATAATAGTCTCCGTCATATGAAAACCATTGTTGCCATTTTTCATTAAATAAATTATTTGTAAACGAATTGTTTATTTCTCTTTGATTCAAATATTTTATTACATTTTTATTAAATTTAATTCTATTTTCGATTATCTTTTCATCATCAAATAAAGGTGCTAGTCCATATATACCAGCTATAAATTCAAACGAATATTCACCTCTAAATAAGTCGACTTGAGTAAAGAATTTATTTCCATCCTTTATCATCACTCCATCATCCAAATCCCTAGAACTTTTAACAATCGCAAGTCCTACACCCTTCTTTAATTTACCCAAGTTATTCCTCTCTTCTTCTAACTCAATTTTAAATTTAGTTGAAACACATTTTTTAAGTTCATTATCAACTGTTACAAAAAATTGCAATGCTTCTACAGTAATGTAGTCTGTATCTAAATTTCCCGAGTTAATTGCGTAAATGGCTAAAATATAGTTGCCGTATTCTTTGTATTCTGCACATATTTTAATATAATTCACTCCTTCCAAATTTAATGACCATTTAAATTTCGTAATAATTGCTTCGTCATTATGTGCATTTTCGATCATTAGTTCAAAATTTAGTTTGGTATGAAAAAGTGGCTCAATTGTGATCAATTCCTATATGTATGAAATCAGGGATATCGCGGGTTGAGAAACTCCTTTCGGATAGGTATTTAAAAATTTTCTTCGTACCACCTTAATCTTGGATCACCTTAATCTCGTGTTGAGATTAAGGTTGTTCATAAATTCGTGCGTTTTTATGGTTTCTTAGTTAATTGCTTTTATCTTAGGTTAGTTTTCGATAAATTTTTTTAAATCATCCTATTTGGAAAATAGAATAATTAGGCTAATAGGATGAATTTATTGATTGATTGCCTATTTTTTATAATCTTTCACTTATTTTAAATTATTTTGTGTTTTTAGAAAAAGAAAAATTTTTTGGATAAAAACGCATGAACTTATGGACCACCCTGGTAATTGATATTCAATATCTATAGGTTAATCCACTATTTATGTGGAAGTATCAGCGGATTTGGGACGGGGCGGGGGGTGCTGATTAAGAGGTGTCATCAAGACACTAAAAGAAGCTGATGAGAATATCGTGAGCTTGTGAGAAGTAAGTTGATTATAAGAGTTAAGTGAAGTCGAAATTCCGACCCAACTCTGGTCTTTACTAGTCCATTTTGTTATATAATCAATTTATTAAAATTTAAAATAAATCAATTTACATGATGATGCCCATCCAATTCTAAACAACAACTAAATCCACCTCTGTATAGATCTTTAAATTTTTCTATAAAATGAATTTGTTTTTTCTCTTCTGTTATATTCTCTACTTTATATATTTTATCTTTAAATGCTAAATTCAAATATTCGCAAGAATATTGTAATGTCCTTATGTATATTTTGTGCTTTTTGTTTATAGCCCCAAATTCAATAATTATTTCCAAAGTTTTTTCTGTTGTATTTTCATTTGTTTTGTTTATTTCAATTTTCTTCACATTAATATCTCCAACGAGATTTTCATGATTTTTTGTAAAAATAAAGCGTTGGTTTGTTTGAATATTTGAAAAGGAATAAGAAAACAACAAAAAAATTAAATTGAAAAAAATTTCAATTTTAATAGAAATCATTTTTCTGAAATTCTAAAATGGGAAGCTTTTTAAAAAATTTTACAAGCAATTTATGAGGAATGGCATAATCTAAAACTGTTTTATAAAGGATTGAAGGCATATTTATGAAAATATATTTTTAAAGAGATGTGTATATATATTTTTAATTCAAAATAATTAAATAATTATTTTGAAGAAAAATAATTAAAAATTTCGTTGAATTTCTTTTAAATTTATAAAATAGAATTATAACTTTGTTAATAAAAAATAAATTTTCAAAGTTATATTTAAATTAAAAAATTATGTTTATTTATGAAAATATTTATATGAAAATGTATATACAATGTATTTTTAAAGTGATGTTTACTTATATTTTTAATTTCATAATTTAATGCACTTTTATTTTTTATATTTTCTCACGTGAAGATTTGCCCTTTTAAAAAATAGTTTGTAAAATAAAAAGAAATTTATAAATGAACAGAGTTATAAGATTGACCTTTAATGAAATTTGCTTTGAAGTATTTTATTTGTTTTTATAGAGCTAGGATTTTTAGGCACATAAAGTTAAAAATAGGCGCCTAAAACCGGGCTTTAGGCTTTTAGCAAGGGAAGATGAATAAATCTATTAAATCTCTCAACAAAATTAACTTTATTCAAAAACGTTATTTTCAATTAAAAACTATGAATCATTTATATTTATGGAAAATATCATGTAAATTTTACGAAATATTTCTTTAATTAAATATTTCTTTAATATTTCTTTAATTCTCCCTACTTATCCCACAGATATTCTAGAAATCTATTTGAGAATGTTGTCCCAAATTTTTCAGCTTTGATCATTTGAGAAATATACCTATTTAGTTTCACTATGTTTTAATTATTTTCCCCGTTTTCTTCTAACTGCCAAAAGGCATACTATAGCAGAAAAGGAAGTAATGAACGAGCGCAACTCCTAGAGGAAAAAATGCAAGAAAAGAGAAGAAAAGTCCGTATACCATTTGCGGACAGGTAGGACATCAACTGGACATTTGCCGTCATATCAATTTGATATTTAGGTGTTTGAGTTCCATGTTGAAAATCAAATTTATCTCTAAACAAAATCGAAATACCGTAAACTTGTATGTCATTATACCGTAAACTTGTATGTCAATTATCCTCCACTGGGCATTCTATTAGAGGAGATCTTTCAAATAAAGCCCATATTATCTCTATAATTCTAAATGGATTTTATATTGGAAGGGACATGGGATTTGGATGTCCCTTATATGGGAAGGGACATATTAATGAGTTCGCAACATACATTAAATTCTTCAATTCTAATATTCCTTTAAATATTAGGAGAAAGGAGGTGTATACGGATATAAGAATCCTTAGATATGCCTTGATTAATCTGTATAATACCTTAAAAACGTCTGTAAACATTTTCACAAATTGTTAATTTTAATGTTAAATCTATAAAAAATTAAAAGCAAAACCAGTTTTATCTAAAAAAATAAAATAAGCACAAAGTTGAAAAACAAAGATGAAAAAATTATAATAAAAATGGATGAAGGAAGGATCTAAATTTTAAAGAAAGGTGGAGTTTATATTTTTGTTATCTTACAAAGAAAAAAATGAATGACTAAATAAAAGAATAAAAACAAAAATGATTTTTATGGCTTCCCTCTTTGTCCAATAAATTTCCAAATAAATATTTACATTTTTTGTCTGAAAGTAACCTTTTTTATATAAAAAAATTTAATAATTGAAAGGAACTTTTCTATTTGATTAAATAATTTTTGAATAAATTTGCCACACCTATTAAATTTTATATTCCCTTTCAACCAGAAAAGTCAAACAAGATTAAAGAAAATGCGAATATTATTTTTTAAGTTTTAATGGGGTTCAAAGTTTTACTAGTTCAAAGGTTAAAACATATAATTCGCAATTTTCAATATCTCAAGTGGGTGATTGAAAAAATAATTACCCATGCTAATTATCTGATTACCTATACTATGGTGTGTTAAGAAATTATATGAACACTCATATTTTTCTTGTTTCTCTGGGTTCCTGTAGGTTTATCAAGTTGTAATTTTCACACTAGTTATTAAATGTAATTTATAGAATATATCCATAATATCTTAAATTTATTTTGCCAAGAAAATTTTTTATTCGAATTTTTCATAAAAATAGGTGTTAAGAAATTAAATGCACACTTTTTAAAAATTTTATATTTCATATTAGAAATGCTTGAAAAATTTTGCAAAAATTTCTGCGAGCATTTTCATTGATATTGGGTAGAAAGGCAAAAAGAACGAAGTCTTTAAATGACTTTTTCATCGTTATCTTAAATCTCAAAAATAACGGGAAATGGGGGTACAGTATTTCAAAAAATATTTTCAGAAACCTAACCTGTCACAAGATTATTTCTTAAAGCTCATCTGAAAGCATCAAAAATTCTCTACAAGATCTTTTTAATCTTATTTCTCAGACCTTTCTGATTGAAAGGAACTATGAAATTTAATAGTTGTAGCAAATTTATTAATCAGAGCCTAATCAATCAGATATTTTTCAAATTATAGTTATCATAAATTATGGGATATAATTCTAAAATATTTTTTCCTTTTCAATTATTTTCCTCTTTAGACCAAATGTAGCACAAAACACCATCCCATGTTGGAATAGTAAGTGGAGGTTGTAATGTTGTGTTTACTGTTATAATGGTATCTAAATTATAAAAAATAACTTTTCAACATTATCATACAATATTTTTTGTAATAGAACCTCTGGGACCTATTTCTAAACCATGCTCCAAAGGGACGCTTAATTATAGAGGAGGCTATAATGCAGAGGGAGGTTGTAATTCAAATGGTACTTTATTTTTAGACATCCTTTATAGGAGGCTATAACTTAGAAAAGGAGGGGCTTTAAAACAAAAAATATGTACGACATAATTTTTTACCCATGTCCACCAAATGCCAGTAACGTCTAATTGCCAAATTAGCCCCACATTGACCTTCCTTCTTTGAACAATAAAATATTTCCCCGGTTGGAGAATAAAATGTATCGGCACTTTCTTTTCCCATTAAAACAATTTTGTGGTCATTCATTGCTTTTTTAAATTAAAAATTTAAAAATAAATTTCGAAAAAATTTACGAAATATTCCAAGTGCTTCACTTCTATTTGTTAACATTTGTCCTAATTTAATTAGACATTTTTCTGGGCATTTTGAACGAACAGGTTCACTTAAAACGTATCCTAATTGGCTCTAAAATTTAAAATTTTAATTTAACTATTTTTTTTATAAATTTTATTTACATTATTTTTATATTCTGAATTAACAGAATTGTTTGTTGTATATAAATGATCGTGTAGTGTTCCTTAATTTTAAAGAAATAATTTTTTAAATTAATTGTTTATTTAAAAGTAAATCTTGTATAAAATTTCGTATTTACTCTAATTTAATGTCCTTCCAATTGAGGGTCATTCAATCTATCCTCTAGGAGAATGGTAGAAAAATAAAATGCCACACCCCGATTAATCAACTCTAATAGAATGCCCCATCAGAAGGTGAGTGAAAAATAGAATGAATCATTCAATTATTTAGAAGAAATAAAGTAGTATTATTTTGTATTTTTAAGGAAATATATCTAGAAATACTCCGAAGTCTAGAATACTCTTCGGGTTTAAAATACAATTATCTAAATAAACAATTAAGAAACCATCTCCAATTTAAAATGCAGGCAAGAGATTGATTTAAAAAGATATAAACAGATATGGATCAGTCCCGTGTTAAGAATTTTGAGCGATTTCTAATTTCCGTCATTCCATTCCCGGCTCCTTAGTATTTCTGATTCGGATATATTAAAAAATTATTTGGTATATCGATATTAGGGGCGGTTCATGTTAACAGTTCATGCCAAATTGTAATGAACTAAGTAATTTAACACTTTATTTGTTACAAATTTCTATTACAATTAAAAAAATAAATTGTGTGAATTAATTTTTAGGGTCTAATTACTCTAAAACAGGGATGGGCCGGGTTGAGAAAAAAGTCGGGTCGGGTTTCGGGTCGGGTTTTCAAAATTTTCTTCGGATCGGGTTTCGGGTCGAAAAAAAGTCCGGGTTTCGGGTCTCGGGTCGGGTTTCGGGTCGGGTCAGTTAAAAATTTGACCAAGTAGCCAAATTTTTCGGAGTGGTTGGGGGATATCAGTGATTTGCGGGATTAATAAGAGAATATATAAGAATGATATAATAAATAACAGAGATTAAATGGATTTGGATGGGTTAAGAATAATATGAGGGGATTTGGGAGTTAAGACGGATATAAATGCATTATAAGTATCTGGAATTAAAAATAGAGTACTTTCCTGCGCCGCAAGTGAAAATTTTAAGAATTTTGGACTAAATTAAAATTTTAATGGTTTTTAAAGTTTCAAATATCTAGAAAAATAAATTTAAAAATTTTAATCAAAACAAAGTTTAGAACATTTTTAAAAAAATTTCTTAGCTCATATCCCGCGCTGGATTCGAACCCCCACTACAAAATTTGTAGGTTAGTAAAGTCAGACACATAACCACTCAACCACCGACCAACAAAAGGTCAGTGAAAGAAATTATAAATATTTCTTTCCCTTTCCCTTAACATAATTTTATTTCGAAGTAGGGGATAGTGATTTTTAAAAATAAAAAATCTTAAAAAACCGTCTTTAGGGGTGTGTTCGTTCCTGATACCTCCCGCAGATAACTCCACAAACCCTCTTGATCCTTAAATATAGTGCCCAAATTCCACATTTTGGAGCTCAAAATTTCTTCCATTTTTAGCGCCGCAGGCGAAAATTTTGGGAATTTTGAAAGGCCAAGAAGCCAGATTTCTTCCTTTTTGAGCGCCGCAGGCGAAAATTTTGCGGATTTTAGAAGGCCAAAGAGCCAAAAATCTTACTTTTATGTAATAGAATTCCATGAAAAATGTCGGGTTTCGGGTCGGGTTTTCAAAAATTTCTCGGGTCGGGTTTCGGGTCGAAAAAAAGTCCGGGTTTCGGGTATCGGGTTTCGGGTAACCCGGCCCATCCCTGCTCTAAAAATCATTTCTTCACCCTTAATAACCCTAAAATAGAACATTAAACTCGAGATATTTGAAAAATTGAGCCACAAGTTTCTTCATTAACTTTACATACCTAATTTCCCATTATCATATTCTGTTAATTTTGCAAATTTACTATTTTCTTCAATTAAATTATTTAAAGGAGAAATATTTAAGCATTCATCTATTTCCTTTAAATTTATCATTTCATCATCTTCTTTTTTATTTTCATCCATTTCCATAATTATTTTTACCCCTTTATTTTCGTTAATTTTTAAATTATTATTGATTTCTTCACTTTCTTCAATTTTATTTTTCTTTATTTTTTTCTCCTGCTTTTCTTCATTTATTTTATTTTTATTTAAAGAGAAAGCCTCTCGGTTTTTTAATTTAATTAAAGATTCTGGAGAAGGCCTTTCTGAACTCCACCCAAAACACATTGGCATTTGCTCTCGAGTAAAATTACCCGGAATTTCTATATCAGGAGTTGTTGAATAGGCATAATCTAAATTTAAATGTGTAATGAAGAGAGATTCAACTTCAAGTATTTAAAAATTTACTAAGCTGAGGTTTATGATTTAGTAAAGAAATAAATAGTCCGCCCGATAGCTAAGTCGGTAAAGCAAATGGATATTATTAAGGCTCATTCTAGTTTAATTTTCCGATGAAAATATGTAGAAGTTCTTTATATTGTAATTTAAATTAAAATTCTCACAAACACGAGGTCCAACCATCTTAAAATGTCGATATATTGGAACATTGGCACCTTAATAAATTAGAGTATTTTCCAACAACTTAGTCGAAATTAGATACCACAATCGTCACTCACAATTGCACAATAAAGCCTTGGATTTGCTTCAACAGTCAAAAACCCTGGAGGAATTACTTTACCCATTATTGTGTCTGTATGGTAGAAAAGAGTTCCTTTAATTATTAAAAATTGCACAAAAACTTTCTTATCAAATTAAATTAATAACCGGGAACTCTAGGTTCAGCCAAAGCCAATTCATGCAAACATCCTCTTTTTGGACATTCCGAACTCAAAGCACGAGTAAACAAACGAAAAGGTTTCTCTCCAATAGGAGAGTAAAATCCGTCTTTTCCTTCACTCCCAATATTTTCATCAAAGTCAAGATTGATAGATGCAGCTCTTTTTAAACGATAAATAGGTTGACCTAATTGAATTGGGTCGTCAAGGGTTTGGACTTCTACACGCAATTTTTCTGTTTAAAAGTAACAGAATTATTTTAAATAATTTATTTAAATTAAGTCGTGAAAAAATCAATATATGATATATTGTTTATCGCGTTATCAACAAACTAAACTACCGTAAATGCTCAAATGTGAAACCCGATTCTTCGGGGTCGGTAGTGTCGTGGGTGGGGTTTAGCGGGCTGAGCCCAGGGTTTAAATCTGCCTGGGTTTGAGCCACAAAGAATCGGCTAAGTTCACAGATAACATTTCCTTCTCTTCAACATTCTTTATTTTTACAAAATTCCAATTATAACCAAAATGACCGAAGAAAAGTGAATGTTGGCTTACCATTTATGGCTTCCCATTTAAAAATGACTTCAAAACTGACTGGACCGGTTTATGCCTAAAAATTAGGACGAAAGACTGAATTATATTAACCCAATGCGAAATATTTGTGAACATAAAAATTTAAATACCAAAATCATTATCAGACGAAGGATATGCAGTGTATGGACAGAAAAGAGAAGAAAAGCTTGGAGAAATTATTGAAATAAAATTAAAAATAATTAAATTAAAATAATTTAAAAATAAATTAATATTTAAAATATATTTCATTTAAATTTAGTGTAATTCATAAAAAATCTTTTATGATATTTGTTAAATCAAAAATAAATGAAAGATAAATTGTTTTTTGTATTAAATGTTGAAAGAAGCTATAAAATAATTCAACGCCATAATAAACAAACAAAAGATATATTTATATGGAATGAATGACCTTGTAACAAATAAATAAAATAAAAATAGCTTTAGAATTTAAAAGAAATCTTTGTTGTTGACTTAAAAATTAAGTTTAACTTTAAAAAAAGCTAAGCATCCTCATTATCAGTGTTTGCTATGATCCTCATCAAAACAAATGATAAGGGAGTAGGGTGTAATAATCCATACAAAACAAAGGCAGAGTGACGAAAGCCCTATGAGAAATCCACAAAAGCTGCAAGAACCGAAGACGATAAATGAAACCAACAAATGATGGCGGAGCCAAGAAAGCGTGAGACCTTCCTTTCCATGGAAAAGCAAAGTCTTCGGGCCGAATTCCCGGAAAATTTTTCTCTTGTTTCTTATTTTAATTCTGTTATAGTGTGTAACAAAACTTTAAGTCTCAAAACCCAAAAATCAACGGAAAATGTGGTTATTGTAATTAAAAAATATTTTAAGCCCATTAGGGATATTATATCCCGGTTCTTCTATATTAAATAATATCAAATAAATTCTTAATTCTCAAATAAATCTAATTCACTCAGACAATAATTATACACAATTTAATTAATAAGTTTATTTAAGTTTGGGTTTAGTTTTGGGTAGCAAGTTTGATCAAGACGAGCTTGAAAATGGGTAAGAACAAATGAGTATTTATAGGACAAGTAAATGGGCGGAAGTAAAGGTATGTTTAGATAAGAAATGTTTTAGGGGAATGTTTTGAATAGAAAATGTTTAGATAAAAGGGAAGCGAATGTTGATGAGGAATAGTTTGAATTTAATAAGGAAACATTAAAAGGGTTTACAATCAGGAAAAGAATATTTTAGAATAAATTGATAAGAAATATTTAAAACATGTTTTTAGGGGAATAGGAAAAAGAACATTACATATTTAAAACAAAGAAAAATATCAAAATAGGGATCCAACACTCCTTTCCCCTTTAGAAGAATATTCGCCTATTTGTTGCAACATGTATCCAACACTCCTTTCCCCTTTATAGAATTGATGTCCATATTTTTGTCGCTGAAAGAATGAGAGATGGGTGCGGCGCGACGGTATGAACCGCACAGCTGTCGGGAGGTTGAATTAGACTGAATAAAGTGAAGAGGAGCTGAGCTAGTCGGGAGGTAGCTGAGCTGGAATGTCCCGGGAATCCCTCAATTCCAAAAATGTGATCCTCTCTAGGGGGCGAAAGGATGGAACCAAAGCTCTGTAGATTGGCGAGCTAATTGGATGGCGGCTCTTAAATGGACGAGCGGAAGTGAGTACGCGCTCTTTAGTGGACGAGCGGGATCTGACACGCCTTAGGACGGCGATTTTAAGGAATACCAAGCAAAAGAAAGAATAAACAAATAAATATATTTATTCCGGACCTCAAACTCAAACTCAACTTGGGTAATTAAACCATAATTAAAATGAGTGAAAAATAGACTTAAGTTTGGCCTAATTAGTTAAAAGGAATTTAAAATAGATTAAAGGCCAAAACCTAAGTTGGAAAATAAATAAAACGCAGGTGGGGAAAAATGTAAAAGTGAAGGAGAAAATACACAGAGAAGATTAAAGCTAAAAATAGCTAAAACTTAATGAATAAATAAAATGATTAAGTAAGCATAGGAGAAATGATCAGAAATGGGGTTAGCACAAAAGGGTGTGGCTAACAAAATATGTGGGCAACTGGTACAAACAGTGAAATAATTAGACGGTGCAAAAGATCACCAATAAATGAATCGAAAATATTTAAATCAATCCATGGCAAACGTCGCTTCGGCGACAATTTTCTTTTGTTGTTCACATTATCCATCAATTATATTCTCCACAAACGTGGGTCTTATAACAAAAACGGTTATCAGCCAATTCTTGGCCTCTCTAGCGTTTCTTTTGACTGAAGAGGTGAAAGACGTTATTAAATCTCCCATTTCAAGGGTCGTTTTTTTTGCAGTAATTATTATTTGTAATTATTATTTCCTTCTCGCATTTTTAGCGGGATTTTAATAAACCTATAATTCGTTTAACCGTTTCACATATTGTATGAACTTTTTTTTTTGATCTCTCCTGAAAAGGAGGTAGTATTTTGATGAAGCTATGAGAAGTCAATTTTTAGATTTTGAACTATTCTTCTTTCATTTTGGGGGCGTTGTTGTTTGTTGTTTATCTTCTTTTCGTTGTAAGTCCAAATCTCATCATTCGCCATTTTAAATAAATTACAATTACAAAGAAAATTTACAAAATATAAATTAATATTAGGGGGCATAAAAAATAAGAAATGATAACAAACAAAAATTTTAAATATTTGACAAATGTTGATAAATAAAAAATATTATTTAGGGAATTTTTATTTTTAAAATCTCAGTCATTCCCGACTGGATTGGAGCTGCGAAATTCTCAACCGTTGTTGGTCATTATGTGTTATTTTAAGGGCTCCGTTTTTCATTTCAACTTTATTTTGAAAGCGATTTCCTCTCGGATTATAATCCGGGTGACGATAAAAATATTTACTGGCAACATGCCCGTTTTTCTTGCAATAGAAACATATTCTATTTTCTTTCGCAGATTTATTAATTGTTATATCGTCTATCACTTTTGATATTTTGTCTAATTCTCTATAATTAATGAATTTATACTCATTCGGAATTTTTATGAGCTCCCAGTTGGTAAAATTCAACATAAGTGGTAAGCAACTTAGTGTTTCTCTACCAATAATGGCGCTATATGTCTGATTCTTTTTCTCAGTATCCGCAATAATAACAAAATTTGTTTGAATTTTGCACTCAGCTATCTCTAACTCGACTGTAGCTTGACCGAGAGTCGGTACTAATTTATTGCCAATTCCGTAAACTGCTGGAAAATTTGCAGCGGACATATCATTCAGACCAATCTTCTTGGCATTGGAATTACTAATAATTGATGTATGTGCTCCAGTGTCTAGTAAACACAAAATTGCTTTTCCATTAATTTTAGTTAATATTCTGGAATTTGTGTCACACTGGGTATTTTCCGCAACGTAAATTTTAACATTATTTTGTCTATTTTTATTTAAATCTCCTCTTCTAATTTTATTCCTAGAGGGCCATCTTTTAAAAAGTGATATTTTATTCTCTTTTAACTCACTTTCATTTGATTTAATTTTGTTCTTAATTTGTCTAATACATTTCATTCTTTTATTTTTCTTTCTATAACTCTTTATTCTACTATATATTGCTTCTCCAATATTTAAATAATTCATTGGGCCTGATAAAATCGAGGGTAAAACAAATTTTAATAAAAACATAACAGTAACTAAACAGCTAAAGATTACTATCCTAAATTGGTTTAATGTCTCATCCTTTTTTATATAGTCTCCTCTACTGTTATATACAGGGTTTATACATTTACAGACAAAAGCATCTCTATAGATAGAAGGATCTATAGGAATGGGAGCTTCTCCTATTTCAAATTCAGGGTATATCGGATCACTTGGTAAACTCCCTTTTGAAGTGGGTGCGTCTTTTAAACTAATCATAGGTGCGCTAAAAGCTGATCCAATTAAGCAAAATATTGCAAAAATTACAAGCATATATGGACTCATAGTCCCTATTATTGGGCTTCTATTTCTCTCAAATCTCACGTTTCGATTTGGTGATCGATTATAGTAATTAGTAGATATTTTTTTTTTATATATTCTCGCTCACTGCTACTAGAGCGGCTACTTATGCTACTCGAGCTATCGTAATTTTTACAATTTCTTATTCTATTATTTGACCTATTATTTCTTTGATAATTTTCATCTCTATAAGGTCTATTCTCGTTAAAATTATTATAATTTTTACTAAAATTTTGACTATTCTGCCAGGGCGATTTTCAAACCTCCCAAAATGTTGGGGTCGGTAATTTCTATAATTATACTCAGTTTTTAGGAAAAAGCAGTTTCTAGCAAAGTGACCTCTTTTCTTGCAATTAAAGCAGATAATTTTTTTCCTTTTACTATTCTGAATATTACTTTGAATAG
The DNA here is from genome assembly GCA_963681835.1 of Meloidogyne enterolobii. Classification (NCBI taxonomy): domain Eukaryota; kingdom Metazoa; phylum Nematoda; class Chromadorea; order Rhabditida; family Meloidogynidae; genus Meloidogyne; species Meloidogyne enterolobii. The sequence continues at coordinate 2,014,165 of CAVMJV010000029.1, forward strand.
TCAATGCTTCTACTTTTTCTGCTAGATTCGCAACGGAAATATTATTATAGCTATCTTTTCTTTCTTTAAACAGCAGTTCATAATTCTGTGCTATTTCATACGCATTATCGAATTCAAGCGGCCTTTGCGCTTTAACCTCGAATTGCAAATCGGGTAGAAGCCTATCCAAAAATTCATCTAAAAGACGTTTTTTGATGGTTTCCTCCTCTTCTCCTGAGAGGGCAGTTCTTACAGTATCAGAAAGGCGATTAGCGAATTCAAATACTGATTCGCATGGAGCTTGTTTACAATTTGATAATTTCTGACGAGCAATTATTTTACTATTGCCATTCTCATATTTCCTTTTTAAAATATCAATTGCCTCCGCCAACGTCGTAGGTTGGGGGTTTATTTCATCAAACGCTATTCGGGCTTGACCCGCTAAACAAAAGCGTAAACGCAATAATTTCTGCGCTTCAGTAGGCTCCATCATCAAAGATAAAACATCTTTAAATTTCTCTATCCAGTTATTAAATGATACTGTAGGATTTCCGTCAAATGTACCCACCATAAATGCTCCATTTTCAATAAATGGGTCAGTAACATAAGCTTCTCTTGTTTCTCTAATATTATTATTACCAGTCTCATTCATCTCATGAATGGTTAAATCCGATTCATCGATAGAACTGTCTTCTTCCTCAAAATTTTCATATCTTTTCTTATTATAGTTTTTACCTAATTTAACAATTTTATTCATTTTCTCTTCAAAATTTGTTTGAAGGTCTGTAACATCTTTACGTATTTTCGTCATTGAGCCTTTTGTTCCTGAAAGGCTATCCTTATCCTTTTTTACACTTTCTTCAACCGAATCTAATCTCTCTTCGACGTGGCGAAAACTTTGAGCCACGGAGCGCTCAAAGGAGCGAAGTTGTCTCAAAATCTTATCAAATGCCTTATTTTCTTCATCACTGAAAAACTCAGCAGCAAAATCTGAACCTGTCATTTTCTCTTCTTTTCTTCAACTTTTATTCAAAAAAATTTTTTTCAAATTTATCTTTTTATCACTCTTTTTTTCAATCAAATCTCTTTTTTAAACTTTTTTTTCCAGACCAATCTCTTATTATTTAATTTTCTCTTTAAATTCTTCTTCTACTTTTTCAAACAATACCTTTTTTTCTAAAATTTCTCTTCTTTTTCAATACAATACTTCTTTTTCTAATTTTTCTTCTTAAACTTTCAAATATTTATCTTTCTCTTCTAAATCTCTCAAATTAAATCACTTCAACAAATATTCAAATTAAATTTTTTTTTAAATTTAATCTCCGTTTAATTCGCAACGGGTTCGTGGCATCAATATTATATCCCGGTTCTTCTATATTAAATAATATCAAATAAATTCTTAATTCTCAAATAAATCTAATTCACTCAGACAATAATTATACACAATTTAATTAATAAGTTTATTTAAGTTTGGGTTTAGTTTTGGGTAGCAAGTTTGATCAAGACGAGCTTGAAAATGGGTAAGAACAAATGAGTATTTATAGGACAAGTAAATGGGCGGAAGTAAAGGTATGTTTAGATAAGAAATGTTTTAGGGGAATGTTTTGAATAGAAAATGTTTAGATAAAAGGGAAGCGAATGTTGATGAGGAATAGTTTGAATTTAATAAGGAAACATTAAAAGGGTTTACAATCAGGAAAAGAATATTTTAGAATAAATTGATAAGAAATATTTAAAACATGTTTTTAGGGGAATAGGAAAAAGAACATTATTTAAAACAAAGAAAAATATCAAAATAGGGATCCAACAAGGGATTGTGTAAAAAAATTTTCAGGTCTACCTTAAAGCCCACAAAATTTGTTAAGAAAAACATTTGGTCCCATCGTTGAGAAAAATCAGTTCATTGAGATCTCATCGGTTAAAGGAGCAGATAAACAAATCCACACAAATACCCCATAAATTTGATTCTTTCTAACTTTTAAATTTAACCGATGAGATTTCAGTGGTAGGATTTCTCAAAGATGGGACAAAGTGTTTTTTGTAGCAGTCCCTAAGGGGGATAAAATTTTTTAAAAATTTTTCTTCTACATTTTTATTAATTTAATATTTTTTGTTATATCTCTTCTTTTATAGGTAAGTGTTCATTTATAAATTTTATTTTTCTTCTAAATTTTTATTAGTATAATATTTTTTGTTATATCTCTTCTTTTATAGGTAAGTGTTCATTTATAAATTTTATTTTTCTTCTAAATTTTTATTAGTATAATATTTTTTGTTATATCTCTTCTTTTATAGGTAAGTGTTCATTTATAAATTTTATTTTTCTTCTACATTTTTATTAATTTAATATTTTTTGTTATATCTCTTCTTTTATAAGTAAGTGTTCATTTATAAATTTATTTTTCTTCTACATTTTTATTAATTTAATATTTTTTGTTATATCTCTTCTTTTATAGGTAAGTGTTCATTTATAAATTTTATTTTTCTTCTAAATTTTTATTAGTATAATATTTTTTGTTATATCTCTTTTATAGGTAAGTGTTCATTTATAAATTTTATTTTTCTTCTACATTTTTATTAATTTAATATTTTTTGTTATATCTCTTCTTTTATAGGTAAGTGTTCATTTATAAATTTTATTTTTCTTCTACATTTTTATTAATTTAATATTTTTTGTTATATCTCTTCTTTTATAAGTAAGTGTTCATTTATAAATTTTATTTTTCTTCTACATTTTTATTAATTTAATATTTTTTGTTATATCTCTTCTTTTATAGGTAAGTGTTCATTTATAAATTTTATTTTTCTTCTACATTTTTATTAATTTAATATTTTTTGTTATATCTCTTCTTTTATAGGTAAGTGTTCATTTATAAATTTTATTTTTCTTCTACATTTTTATTAATTTAATATTTTTTGTTATATCTCTTCTTTTATAGGTAAGTGTTCATTTATAAATTTTATTTTTCTTCTAAATTTTTATTAGTATAATATTTTTTGTTATATCTCTTCTTTTATAGGTAAGTGTTCATTTATAAATTTTATTTATTCTACAATTCGGAAAAAAATCTTTTCGAATATTTTTTAAATTTAGGTTACGAGCTAATAATATTTCTACAATTCGGAAAAAAATCTTTTCGAATATTTTTTAAATTTAGGTTACGAGCTAATAATATTTCTACAATTCGGAAAAAAATCTTTTCGAATATTTTTTAAATTTAGGTTACGAGCTAATAATATTTCTACAATTCGGAAAAAAATCTTTTCGAATATTTTTTAAATTTAGGTTACGAGCTAATAATATTTCTACAATACGGAAAAAAATCTTTTCGAATATTTTTTAAATTTAGGTTACGAGCTAATAATATTTCTACAATTCGAAAAAAAATCTTTTCGTATATTTTTAAATTTAGGTTACGGGCTATCTTAAGACATGATTATTGGATAAGAAAGTTAAAATTTATATATACTAGTAGTTTAATATTTCCGAATAACTTTTAAATTTAATATTTGCGGTAATAAATTTTATTTTAAGACATGTGAATATTTCATAAGAAAGTGAAAATTTATTATATACTAGTAGTTTAATATTTCCGAATAACTTTTAAATTTAATATTTGCGGTAATAAATTTTATTTTAAGACATATGGATATTTCATAAGAAAGTGAAAATTTATTATATACTAATAGTTTAATATTTCCGAATAAATTTTAAATTTATTATATACTAGTAGTTTAATATTTCCGAATAACTTTTAAATTTAATATTTGCGGTAATAAAATTTATTTTAAGACACATGAATATTTCATAAGAAAGTGAAAATTTATTATATACTAGTAGTTTAATATTTCCGAATAACTAATAATATTTCTACAATACGGAAAAAAATCTTTTCGAATATTTTTTAAATTTAGGTTACGAGCTAATAATATTTCTACAATTCGGAAAAAAATCTTTTCGAATATTTTTTAAATTTAGGTTACGAGATAATAATATTTCTACAATTCGGAAAAAAATCTTTTCGAATATTTTTTAAATTTAGGTTACGAGCTAATAATATTTCTACAATACGGAAAAAATCTTTTCGAATATTTTTTAAATTTAGGTTACGAGCTAATAATATTTCTACAATACGGAAAAAAATCTTTTCGAATATTTTTTAAATTTAGGTTACGAGCTAATAATATTTCTACAATACGGAAAAAAATCTTTTCGAATATTTTTTAAATTTAGGTTACGAGCTAATAATATTTCTACAATTCGGAAAAAAATCTTGTTGGATCCAGATTTTGAGATTATTTGTTATTAATTTTTAAAATGTTCTTTTTATTTAATTTAATGTTTTCCCCTTTTTATTTAAACTATTCCCCCAAAACATATTTCAAATGTTTCTTTTCCTTTTATCATTTACAACATTTCCCCAAAACATTATTTGAATTATTTCTCTTTAATGTTTCTTATCAACCTTTTCCTTAACCTACATTTGTCTATGTATCAAACTTGTAAATAATTAACCTTTCTTTACTTCCCGCCCTTTGTCACTTATATATAAATAGCTTTTTCTATTTCTAATTTTTGTCTTAGTTTGAACTAGAGAGTTGTGTGTCTTAGTTTGAACTAGAGAGTTCAAATTAAATGTATATAAGGCCGGGGACATTATACTGGTGCCACGACCCGTCGCGAAAGCGATGGAGACATTATGCCCGAATAGTTTTTAGAACAAATCGGAGCTTTAAAGAAGATAAATTTCAGTAGAGATAATTTCTTTGTGAAATATATTTTGGCTGTGTGCCTTTAAAAAGTTTTTAGGAATTTCTATTTGAAATCCTGTTTTATCTTCTGTAAGGCTGTGTCATTCTAAAAAATGGCTGGGTGTATAAATTAGTTTTTGAAAAGGAGGCTTGAAAATATTCGTGGAACTTATACCATGTCCTCATTTGATAGCCCCTGAAATTTTTTTTCAGAGGAGAAGGAAGAGATATATAGAGATAATTAAAAGAAAAAAATTTGGATTTATTATAAGCTCAATTGAAATTAAAAGAGAATTAGATAAAAAATATATTTATTTACCTTAAAAGAAATTCCTTAATCGAGGTGGATAAGATTGTCCTCAAAAATTTGAGAGAAATTAAATGAACAAATTTTTTGTAGATGCTTTAGTTAAGTGAGAGTAAAATATAATAGAAAAATCAAGCCCCAAAGATGGGAGTATTAGCTAATCTGTGGTGATGGATGAATAATGGAATTTAAGGATATACTCTTTAATGACTGAGACAACCGAAATGCAAAAACTGGCCGGTTTACGTTTTTGTCTGGCGAGTCAAGCGAGAGTCGCCTTTGACATTATTAATCCCGCGCCTACGACAATAGCGGAGGCTATAGCTTTATGAAAATGGGAATTACTTCAACATGTTGGTGATGATCATTCTTCAGGAGAAGAATCTTTGATGGAGGAAGGAGTGTTAGATCCAGATTTTGAGATTATTTGTTATTAATTTTTAAAATGTTCTTTTTATTTAATTTAATGTTTTCCCCTTTTTATTTAAACTATTCCCCCAAAACATATTTCAAATGTTTCTTTTCCTTTTATCATTTACAACATTTCCCCAAAACATTATTTGAATTTATTTCTCTTTAATGTTTTTTATCAACCTTTTCCTTAACCTACATTTGTCTATGTATCAAACTTGTAAATAATTAACCTTTCTTTACTTCCCGCCCTTTGTCACTTATATATAAATAGCTTTTTCTATTTCTAATTTTTGTCTTAGTTTGAACTAGTCTTTTGTAAATAAAAGATTTAATTTATTAGTTGGTTTATTTAATTCCTCATTTAGTTGAGAGAGTTCAAATTAAATATATATAAGGCCGGGGACATTACGATGTTCATGCTGTGGAAAAATTGTGGATGGGAGATGGAATAGAACCATCACGGAAAGAGCCCAAACCGAAAGCACAACCGACTGTGCCACCATTCAACCTGATGCTGGGTTATTTATTTTCATTTATGTTCTTTCTGCAAGTGCGGACACAACACTCCTTCCGCCTTGCGATCCAAGCGTCCTCGCTTGTTGCTTGTCTTCTATAACTATCATCTGTTTCGATTTTTTGGAGAGCACACACAGAAACCCATTTTGTGGCATATGCTGTGCTTCATGCGCCTTACGCATTTTTATATTATATTAGCCTCGCAACACCGGCTAGCCTATCACAACTCAGGCATTTTTTTCTTAATTTCTCACAGGGTCTTCTCCTTTTTTATCTCCACAGTGACAGAATGTCAGATCATCACAGCATTTGAAGGTTCGCTGAAATTTCCTCAGGCTAAGCCTGGCCTGTCCGACCGCGCCATTTGTCATGTCCGATGTTCATGCTGTGGAAAAAGTGTGGATGGGAGATGGAATAGAACCATCACGGAAAGAGCCCAAACCGAAAGCACAACCGACTGTGCCACCATCCAACCTGATGCTGGGTTATTTATTTTCATTTATGTTCTTTCTGCAAGTGCGGACACAACAAATCTTTTCGAATATTTTTTAAATTTAGGTTACGAGCTAATAATATTTCTACAATTCGGAAAAAAATCTTTTCGAATATTTTTTAAATTTAGTTTACGAGCTAATAATATTTCTACAATTCGGAAAAAAATCTTTTCGAATATTTTTTAAATTTAGGTTACGAGCTAATAATATTTCTACAATTCGGAAAAAAATCTTTTCGAATATTTTTTAAATTTAGGTTACGAGCTAATAATATTTCTACAATTCGGAAAAAAATCTTTTCGAATATTTTTTAAATTTAGGTTACGAGCTAATAATATTTCTACAATTCGGAAAAAAATCTTTTCGAATATTTTTTAAATTTAGGTTACGAGCTAATAATATTTCTACAATTCGGAAAAAAATCTTTTCGAATATTTTTTAAATTTAGGTTACGAGCTAATAATATTTCTACAATTCGGAAAAAAATCTTTTCGAATATTTTTTAAATTTAGGTTACGAGCTAATAATATTTCTACAATTCGAAAAAAAATCTTCGAATATTTTTCAAATTTAGGTTACGAGATAATAATATTTCTACAATTCGGAAAAAAATCTTTTCGAATATTTTTTAAATTTAGTTTACGAGATAATAATATTTCTACAATTCGGAAAAAAATCTTTTCGAATATTTTTTAAATTTAGGTTACGAGCTAATAATATTTCTACAATTCGGAAAAAAATCTTTTCGAATATTTTTTAAATTTAGGTTACGAGCTAATAATATTTCTACAATTCGGAAAAAATCTTTTCGAATATTTTTTAAATTTAGGTTACGAGCTAATAATATTTCTACAATTCGAAAAAAAATCTTCGAATATTTTTCAAATTTAGGTTACGAGATAATAATATTTCTACAATTCGGAAAAAATCTTTTCGAATATTTTTTAAATTTAGGTTACGAGCTAATAATATTTCTACAATTCGAAAAAAAATCTTCGAATATTTTTCAAATTTAGGTTACGAGATAATAATATTTCTACAATTCGGAAAAAAATCTTTTCGAATATTTTTTAAATTTAGTTTACGAGATAATAATATTTCTACAATTCGGAAAAAAATCTTTTCGAATATTTTTTAAATTTAGGTTACGAGCTAATAATATTTCTACAATTCGGAAAAAAATCTTTTCGAATATTTTTTAAATTTAGGTTACGAGCTAATAATATTTCTACAATTCGGAAAAAATCTTTTCGAATATTTTTTAAATTTAGGTTACGAGCTAATAATATTTCTACAATTCGAAAAAAAATCTTCGAATATTTTTCAAATTTAGGTTACGAGATAATAATATTTCTACAATTCGGAAAAAAATCTTTTCGAATATTTTTTAAATTTAGTTTACGAGATAATAATATTTCTACAATTCGGAAAAAAATCTTTTCGAATATTTTTTAAATTTAGGTTAAGTACGTGTAATGCCGAGTACTAAGACCCCGAGTATCGAGTACGAGTAAAGTTGTATAAAAGCCGAGAGATCGAGTCGGGTATACTCGTACTCGACCCGACTCGGACGTACTCTAGAATATAGTTATGAAACCACATTTTGTTAAATGGATGAAAGAAAAATGTAAAAATTATTATGGTATTTTTTTTATTTCTAAAATTGTGGATAAGTCCGATTTACCCGATTTTATGTCTTAATAATGGCCACCGTAGTTGCCGGATTTGAGTCCAATTAACCAATATTTTGGTTTATTTTTTGGGCAAGGTTTTGCTCTTAATAACGCAAAAGTGTGGAGTCGCTTATAAGAGAAAATCATGCTTGATGTGCCAACTATGTCCAAAATTCTTCAATCGCCTTAAATCCCTATTTAACTCTATTTAATACAAACTTTACAAAAATATAAATTTGAGGTTTTTCATAAAAATTATTATCATAAAATGTTCAAATATTTTTCCCATTTTTCTCCTCATTTTTATTTAGCCATTCAGGTGCTTCCATTTCCAAAATTTTTAAAGCATCATTAATGCTACTTTTTGCTCTAATTTTAATACATTCCATTTTTTCTTTGAATTCTGGATCATTTTCTGGTGTTCCTCTTTCAAAAAACGGAATTTCCATAACCCTGCCAATAGCTTGTGAAATAATTGCCAAATTGTAAACATGTTGAAGCTTTAAAAATTAGAGATATTTTCTTTAATGTTGGAGGATTTTGGGAAAGTTACCAATATTCTAATCGATATCCGAATTGGACTCCGTTATTAGAATTCGAACCATATATTCTAATCCAATATCCAAATTTTTTATGAATTTCTGATTCATAACAAAATTTTATGAAATTAATAATGATTGTCCGGTATCGGATAGAGTCTTGGGTATAATTTTCAGGGAGGCTAGCCATTGTAGTGGAGGGCCAAGCTTTGGAAGGCCAAAACAAATTTTTCAAAAATAATCTTCGTTTTAGGATGTAAATAGGTGGGAGGGGGCATAATAGATGAAAGAGGGGGGACGGTGAACATTATTTAGAGATTTAAGAACCAGTCTATATGAATTTTAAGTTAAAATTTTTAAAAATATTTTTAATTTTCTAATTACATACTTCTTCAATTCCATAATTTACTTTTTCCATTCCTTGTTCAACCGATTTTTTATTTAATTCATTTAAATATATTTCTAAAATTTTCCCTTCCTTTTCAATCTTTTTACGTAGATCGGGTTCTACAGTTGCCAACATTAATCGAGATATATCAGTCATCGGATTGCCTTTGAAAATATTTCTTTTATTGTTAGCTCAAATATCTAGATTTTTAATTGGTTGGTTTACTAATTTATTCTATTTTAGCTTATTATCTTGACTAAAATTATTTCATTGATCTCCAAAAAAGTTTTTTAATCCGAACGCTGAAGCACGTTATAAGTAGTGTTCGGCACGGTACGGTATACCGCGGTATTTTTCCCGGTATACCGCGGTATTTTTTTCCGGTATACCGATACCGATACCGTACCGGTCAAATTTTGAAAAAAACGGTATTTTTCGGTATCGGTATTTTTTCGGTATACCGATACCGATACCGTACCGGTCCTCGAAAAAATACCGCGGTATTTTCCGGTATTTCGGTATTTGTGAAATTTTCAAAATTTTCGCCTGCGGCGCTGAAAAAAAAAAAGAAATCTGTCGTCCCTTCTGGGGCAGAAACCCTTCTGGGGCATTATATTAAAGGAGGGTATTCTAATGGTGGGGGCATAGTTATTTTCAATCATCCTCCAGGGGACATACTATTAAAGCAGGGTATTCTAATGGAGGGGGCATTTTATTTTCAATTAGCTAAATGTCGAGCAATTGTTGGACATTTTGCTAATTCAAATCTTGCCTATGATCGATTAGAAGAAGCTCAAGTCCTTGAGATTGTTAAGATTTATTGTTAAAATTTTAAAAATAAAATTTAAAAAATTTTATAAAATTTTTTAAAAAATACCGAATACCGGCCGGTATACCGAAAATGTTGAGACGGTATTTTCCGGTATCGGTATTTTTCCGGTATACCGATACCGTACCGGTCAATTTTTGTAAAAAACGGTATTTTTCGGTATCGGTATTTTTTCGGTATACCGATACCGAATACCGGAAAAGGTCATTTGCCGAACACTAGTTATAAGAGACATAAATCGAGTTTACTGATCGTATAGAGAACATGTATACTGTATTTATTCTAATAGAAACACGTCTTTATTTGAACCTCAGTCTCTAATATGACCACACAACATGAGAGGGTTGAAAAATAGAACTAATACTATGATTTATCTTTAAATTCAAAAACATAACTTGCTTCCCCATTGGTTTTTTTAATTTATTAGCCTATATCTGGGTTATATCTCTGATATATGTATTATAGAAGATTACTGCAGATAATAATTCAGTTTTATTTACCTATAGTTGCCAATTGCCAATCTATAAAAGCTGCAAGTCTGTTTGGATTATTGTTATACCATAATAAATTATTATTCCACAAATCCCCATGTGTAAGGATTTCAGAAACACCTTAAAAATTAATTTCTATACTCAAAAATTTGTAATAAAGTTTCAAAAATATTATTGAGACATAAAACCGGGTAAACTTATCCGCAATTGTAAAAATAAAAAGTACTATACCATAATCATTTTCACATTTTTCTTTTATCCATTTAACAAAATCTGGTTTCATAACTATATTCCCAATTATTTTAAATGGTTCCACAATATCTTCTAATAAAATTTTTTTATAAATTACAATTTAATTAAAAACCATCAAGTTCCATAATTTGTTCAATCATTGCTGAACCAAATTCTTCACTACTCTGCCCCCACATTTCTTCTATCGTTACAAAATTCTTTTGCCATTTTTCTTTAATTTTTGGTAAAGACAAATAAGCATGTAAATGTGCCAAGTATTTAATAACTTCCATTATCTATAGTTATTTTTTTAATGCGGACATTTACCAGTCAACGTGGAGCTCTATTTTTAAGGGTACAGCCCAAAAACTTGCTGAGAAATGACTAGCCCTTGTAAATTTTGGTACCATTCTCCTTAGTTCGATGAGAGGAATCGTTTAGTAATAAATTTGGTAGGAAATCTTGAAGCAAGTTATGCATGTCCGCGCGCCGTTTTGGACGTCTCCTATTTTTAACTAGTCTCAAAATGAGGTCCCAATTCAGAGTGGTGCTCTATTATAGTAAATAACGGTAAATTCAATTCACTTGTATTTCATTTAATCCTTTAGTTAAAGGTGTAATATGTGTATTTTCTGTCAAATCCTCCATCAAAATCACTCCTTGTGGTCCAAGTTTATTAATCTTATCGTCTTCTTTATTTTCCTCTTCTCTACAATTTTTTGTAAAATAAATTTTTGGTATAGGCAAAGGCGGATTTTCAATATTATCCATCATTTTATAAAATACACATTCGTTCTGATGCATTCTTTTAAAGATTGACATTGATTCCTAAATAGTAGAAAAATATTTTTCAATGTATGTAGGGCGTCCCGGATTCGCTATTTTAAACGAAGTTATAGCTCTACTGAACCCTAGCCTTGAGGTACTACCGTGTACTTTCGTATCCATTTGGATCTTGTCAGGCACCGGAGTCTTCAAATTCTTAGCTCCGGCTTCTTAATTTTTTTCCTTTTTTGTAGGATTTGGCTTCGGAGGAGCCGGCTTCTTAGCTAATTCAGTTAAGCATACTCGGCACTGGCTGGAAGCACTAGAACGCTTCGGCTATGGCTTTAATTACTGGGTTAATTAATGGGTAAATATGGTAAATGTCCGTTTTGTTCCCTGCCTGTCCGCAAAGAGATTAGCACATTTGAAAGATTTTATTATTTAAATTATCTAATTAAAATATTTAATTTTTACCTTTATCGCAGGATTAACTTTCGCATCTTTAATTTCACCATTTATTTCTTCATTATTATTATTTTCTATTTCCAATTTTTCTTTAAATTTTAACATAACTTTTTCCAATCTTTCTTTCCCAAAAAAATGTTCTAAAAGTATTTCAATCCTCTCATCAGCAAAAATTTTTAGAATTAAAGAAAATTTGCTTGGAAAATTCTTCGTTTTGTTGTTAATTCCATTGGTATATTTTATATTAATTATTAAACGAAATAATTTTGAAGTAAAGCCTTTGCCATCATTTATGTCTTTTGCTTCGATCTTTAAAATTTTTAATTTTTTGACTCACTTAAATAATATGTATTATCGCTTTAGCAAATCCTATTAATTTTTGAAGCATTATTGCCGTCCCCCCCCCCATATATGAGCTCTATTCCAATTGGTTCACTTGATTCCCACAAAATTTTTTGGGAATATGGAGTTCTACTCACCAAGAGTTATGGTACACACCCACAATAACGGACCATGGATTCTTACATGTATAGCTGGGTGCCGTTTCCCCTATGGAAGTCGACCATCTAGAAAGGATAATAGTACCGTTTTTTTTAAACCATGAATTCTTTCGGAATTTCCAAAATTTAAGTAATTTAGATTTTATTTTAAGACACCAATTTTATTTTTAACATCAAGAATTTTTTTTCTGCATACTTTACTTAATTTTCCGATTATGCTTCCTTATAATCGAATCATGCGGAAATATTAGAGATGTTTTGTCCCCACATGATTTTTAACGTCATCCTCATAATTTTGCTAAGGGTTATTCGTAGAGGCGAGACCGTATTGGGAGGGCCGTGCAAGATATGTATTTCGAAAAATATGTATTCCAATAGCTTAGTTTTTATTCGAGATCTCGTTTTGTACCGCTATTTTTTATTTACTACTCAAAAAAGAATTTTTCATATAAATTTTATTCAAAAATATAACCTAAAAACCTTTTAGAGATTAATTTTCCCATTTTCTAAAATTTTTCTAAATTCAATACTTCCATTAGCTAATTCATTAATTACATAACCAAAAGTAATCCAATTGTATTCTAATATATATTTTAATTTTAATTTAGGGTTAATAAATTTATCAAAATTAAAATTATTTTTGTTTTCCTCTTCACAACAATTATTTGAAATAATTAAATTAGAAGGAATTGAATTATTTATGTGAATATTATTTGTCATTTTTATTTTAAGTATAAATTATGTAAATTAATTAAAATCATTAGTTAATATTTATTTTTAAATTATTAAGGTAATTATTAAATTAATAAATACGTAGATATCAGATATTAGAAAAGGGTCTTTTTGCGTTATAAATTTTGGGGAAGGGTCTTTTTCAAATTTTGGTGAAATTTAGTCATCCATGACAGTTACTTTTCCGTATTAATTTTTTTAAAAATGCGGAATGAAAAAATGCCTAACACTATCAATTTTGTATCTTTATCACGGATCAGTGGGGTTGGCTTAATTTTTTGTTTTACATTTCGATTCGAAATAAGAAATTCATTATTTTAGCCATTACAGATAATCATTTCGACCCAACCCCAACCTGACTTTTTTCATTCCGTCTCATCACTGATCTCCATTAATTAAAAAACCAAAATATTTTAACATAAAATTATAAGAAATTTTTATAAAATTATATAAAATTATAAGAAAATTCAAAAACTAAGACTATAGAGATTTTTAAAGTTTTATTTATTATTTACAAAAATACTTATAAGAAGAATTGAACGTAATCAATTTGCAATTGTAGTTTGTTAATATTTATTTCTAACGTTTAAATTAAGTAAAGAAAAATTATTTTGGTTCAATCACAAAATACATTTTTTTAAATATTAAGGAGGCTTAGGTATACAATTTTTATGTTAAAAAATAAAATAGTTAAAGTCCTTAGATAAAAATTTTAAATGATTAAAATTAATAAAGGAATCAAAATTTTTTAAATAAATAAAGCAAAAAAATAATTTAGAAAATAACTAGACAAAAAAATAATTTAGAAAAATAGATAAGAATTATAATAAATAACTTGATAAATAAATTGAGAAAACCAAAACAAAAAATTTAAGTATTATTATTAAATAAAAAGTTACCTTGTTTTATTGAATGGCGTCCCTTAATCAAACAGTAGAGTTCGGCACGGGTCAGGATTTTTATTATTCTCATAAATTACCCTGGAAGGAATTCAGATCCTTGGCCATCTAAAATTCTCAAAATTTTCGCCTGCAATGCTGAAAAGTTGAGTCCCAATGAATGGATATAGAGAGATTAGGAGCAATTAAGAATGGGGTTATAGGATTAACAGAATATCGAGGGATATGTGAGGTTGTGGTTTGTGGATATGTGGTTTGCATTGGAAGATATTTGGGATTTGAGTTTTACGAGCATATCGAGAGCATTTGGGAAGCCTATAGACGATTTGTGACTCATATTTTCGCACATTTTCTACATTGATGGGACGATAAAGTTCATGGGATGCAAATCCTAAAGTAGTAGTTCTAATACAAGCATCCCTAAAATTAATCGGGTACTTTTACACTTCTTCCCATTTAAATTAGTTTTTCTTCATTATCAAATCTTAACTTTACAAAAAAATTTTTATTTTTGTGATGCTAAAAGGAAACAGCACATGTTTTTCTTTCGTTCTCTCCCCATATTTTGACCCCATCCAATTATTACCTTTCCTTATTTAATGTAAACCCTATTTTTCCCCACATGTTCGTTCATTTAGTTTTGTTATTTATTTAAAAAGGAAAAGTAAAAGTATTTTATTTTGTATTTGTTTATTAAATTGTTTGAGAAAAGAAGAGAGAGAGTTTTATTTCTATTTACTACGTGGCGCTCCTGAGGCAGAGGTTGTTCTTTGGGTGAAAAGAAGAAAATTTATTTACGAATTGACTTTAATTTTTATTTAATTTTTTGTTCTTCAATTGGCCCTCGGTGGACCAAATTTATTGGATTTGTTTAGAAGGTCTTTGGATAGACCAACAACAAAATAAGCTTGAAAGTTATTCCTCGGTGGGATAGTTTTCGGATTGACAACTTTTTTTTGAGATTTTTTTTTCAAAAGAAATCTTATTCAGTTTTCCCTCGGTGGGTTGATTGAATTTTCTGCGTGTCAAATTCTAGCCTCGGTGGATAGGATTTGAATTGTCGTCAACAAAATGGAAGCGAATCAAAATTCTAATCAATATTTCATCCATCATCAAACTCATGCAACCTACTCTCCTATAATAAATAATCCAATCAATATTCAGCAATACTTTCAACCTTTTTGTCTTCCAAATTACTACACTGGTTACCCCTGTGGTCCGCCTCAACAGATGATGTATTACCCCTATCCTTTAATGCCACCACAATCGATTCACCCGACTGAACAAAATTCTAATTTCTTCGAAAACACTTCACAAGCAGATATTGAAAAACTTCTGCTAGAAACGATTCCAGATTTGGATGGAACCGAAGGAAGTTTTGAAATTAAGAAATTCTTCAAAAAATTTGATCTTGCTCTACAAGACTGGCCAGAGAAAAAGAAAATTTTTGCTCTCAAATCCAAGTTGGATGGCAAAGCAAGAAGTTACTTCATACTTGCAATCAAGTCCAAACACTACAACTATAAATCGATTAAGAATTTCATCCTTTGTCAGCTCCTTCCACCTGAGTACAAAGTTGAGGAACCAATCGATTTAGTTAAAAAGCAAACCCATTCCCCTCAGCAAAAGAAAAATTTAAAAGAGCATGAGAAAATTTTCAAATCTCAAAATATTCCCACTCCATCATTCAAAAATAGGGTCAACATTCAATTTGAAAAAGAAGAATTTTCGAAAGAAATTTTGGAATTTTTTGAGATGCCAATCAATCAAGATTCGGCCAATGAAGAAATCGAAATTGTAAGGAATAATTTTGGAAAAGATTTTGAATGTGGATTTTTGAAAAGAAAAATCATGGGACGATTTTTTCACGGAGTTCGGGGGTGTTTGAACTCGGAAAAACTGATTACGATGATCAGTGTCCCTCAACTTTCTAAGAACTTTCCGAAGGAAATGGACAATCAAATGTTTGAATTAAAGCCGATGAAAGTCTTGAAATTTGTCTCGGTGACAAAACAAGATATAATTCGTGAATCAAAAGATGTTGGAACTGAAAAAGATTGGAAAAAAAGAAAAAGAAAGCAAGAATCAGGACTGGTAGAATCGGTATCGGTGACCGAATTTCTCACCATTGGAGTCCATTTGGAAACATTTCATCGAAGATCGGGTTTAATAAATCGAGTCGGTCTCGAGAACCCTATGATCAATTTTGACACTGAAACATCCAAGAGCATCAAAAGAAAAGAACTACCTCGCCACCCAAGACCTTTCCGGAAAACAGACCGAACTAAAAGAACTCATTCTGACGTCGAGGACGCCGTCATCTGAAGCGAGCGGGATGTGATGCTAAAAGGAAACAGCACATGTTTTTCTTTTGTTCTCTCCCCATATTTTGACCCCATCCAATTATTCCCTTTCCTTATTTAATGTAAACCCTATTTTTTTCACTTGTTCGTTCATTTAGTTTTGTTATTTATTTAAAAAGGAAAAGTAAAAGTATTTTATTTTGTATTTGTTTATTAAATTGTTTGAGAAAAGAAGAGAGAGAGTTTTATTTCTATTTACTACGTTTTACTTATCGTTCTTATTTTCTAATATTTTAAATTTAAAATAATTTTTACCATTTTTAACATTTTTTTACTTAAAAATAGATTTTTATTCATTCATCAAGTGAAGTTAGCAAACAGAATTTTTCATTCCCTCAACTACTCTCTATCTACAATTTCCTCTTTTTCCTACTTTTTAACTCGCCACAATAAAGCTCTAACTAAAAATTTTCTCAATCAATTTTCTTTTATTTTTAGTTAAAAATGTCTAGTCTTTTTATTTTCGCTTTTTTAATTCTATATTTTCCAAGGTTAACTATAACAATAATAATTATTTCTGTTAATTATAAATTGACAAAACTATTAAAAAGCTAATTAATTTCTAAGGTTAAATAGGAGGTGACGTGATGTACATAATGGATAACACATTAGTCCAATTTATTTGAGATGCTTGTGCCAAGATGAGACATAAGATGACTGAGTAAATCTCAGTCCGGATTCTTATATTTTCATTTATGTTACAAATTTTCATCTTTCAGTCCGTATCTTGGTTTCTAATTCATATTTAATTCCGTATTTTTCGATTGATAGTCCATATAATCCGACCTTTTCGAACAGAAATTTATCGCCTCGAATCGTTCTCGAGACAATTCGAGCGGTAACCTTAATAACGGAGCCTATACATAATAGCAAGGAGAGAAAGGAATTGAGTCGGTTTACATGGGAGGGATACAGCTTTAGCCCAGTTAAGCTTTAGTAAATTTATTTTTTCATGTGATAATTGATTGTTTTTATCAATAATTTATTAATCAATAAAAACAAATGGATAATTTTTTTCCTTTTAAAATAAATATTCCTACATTTTTTAAAATAAATATTTATTTTTGAGATGTTGAATGAGAAAATGAAGGAAAATAAATATTTTATTTAATTAAAAAAATTAATTAATCAAAAATTATATTTTATGTTCTTATTTTATTTAATTAAAAGACCTCAACTTTTAATTAAAAGAATACCAAAATTATTTATTTTACTCATTTTCTCATTAATTTTAATTATTTTATTAATTTATTATGAAGAATCAAATGTTGGATATGTTGTTAATTTATATGGAAATTATTATACAAAAACTGTTTACAAAACTATTGATATCAGACACAAACAAAGTGAGGAAAATAAAACTGAGAAAATCTCACTCCAAATAATGCGAACTAGGGATTGGTTGGGCTGGGAAAAAAGTCGGGTCGGTGTTGCAAAATTTTTTTCGGTCGGGTTTAGGGTCGAAAGAATGCCCGCCCGGTCGGATCATTTGTAAATTTGACCAAAAAGCCATATTTCTCGGAGCATTTGCGGTTATCAGCGATTCTGGACAGTGATTTACAGGGAGTAAGATGGCAAACACCTTCAACTTTGTTTCCAAGCGAAGGATGGGTACTTGGAAAATTTTTGATTATATTTGTTTCCTATTTTTCTATTATTTAAGCTTTAATTTGAATAAAGTTATGGCATAAATACTTTTTGGCCACCCTGTACATATTTATAATTTTAGATCATTTCGAAAAAATTTGGGTAATTGTTATTGTCGATAATGCCAAAATTTTATCAAATTACAACCTTGCTCAAAGCACATTAAATTGTTATTGTCAATTAAATGGATATCCCCTTGAAGTTATTAATGCTTATGAAATGGAAGAGAAGAATGATAATTGTAAACAAAAAGATGTAAGTAAATAACGGGAAAAAAACGAAAAAATCTCAGATGTATAACAGTTTTGAACCCCACTCTTCTTCAACAGAATTCAAATTTTAAGCCTAACATTACAACAAATTATTCTTAAAAAATTTCCTTCTATTCAAAACAATTACCTTATAAGCTCAAATAGGAGGGGGTAATTATTTGATAGAGGATAATTACTCATGCATACCTGCGCTTAACATGGATCATGCCGACAAGAAAAACAAAATTCCCGATTCCTGGTGCCTAATTTTACATAATAATAGTTTTACTTCCGCCGTCATTGCATGCTTGCCAATTTTCTTTCTTCTCACTCAACGAATATTAAATTTGCCTTTTTTATGGATGCAGATATTGGTGTAATTAATCCAAATCATTCACTAGAAGAATATTTGGAAGGAAAAAAAGATTTTGATCTAATTTTTTATGAAAGGATATTTAATGGGGAAATTATGGCTGGAAGTTATATTTTAAAAAATACTCAATTTACTAGAGAATTTTTGTATTATTGGGCTGATTATTATTTTAATGTGCCTAATAGTTTTCATGGAACCGATAATGGGGCAATACATGTATGTTCATTAATTTAAATTTTTTCGAGAAAAATTTATTATAAGTAAATAAAAGAGCTTCATTACCTACTGTGTATAAAATTTATTTACAGTTGTTTAACTTAACTGAGGTTCGATATTGGGGCATGGATCATTTTACGTAGAACTGCCCGGAGGGAGAACCGAGGCACAGGCGAGACCTCGACTTCGTCGGGGAATTCCATTCCCTGAAGTAGGGAATCTATCTCTAGACACTGATACCCGAGCAATATCAGTCTAATACGGATACCCAAGCACAAGTTATCATAAAATTACCATAAAAGTTCTCGAGCTATTTTTCAATTACACCTTCAGTTGAGGCTCTATTTCATTGTGGGGGAGGGGGCATACAGGGTGCGTAAAAAGTCCTTGCCCACACTATTTTATCCATAAAAATTTAATCAGATGGAATTTTGCCAAATAAATTCACACATACAATCAAAAGAATGCCTGTTACTAGAAAATAAAAAAGATTTTAAAAATCTGGGACCAAAAGATCTGGGACCAAAAGATTACTAGAAAATAAAAAAGAGTTTAGAAATCTGGGACCAAAAAATCTGGGACCAAAAGATTGATGATGAGTGTGCGACCATCAGTGGCAATTTCCAGTTGCGTTTAGATGCTTGTATTTCTGAACATGGGTAAAATTTTGAAAATCTTTTATAATTTTCTAGTAACAGGCATTCTTTTGATTGTATGTGTGAATTTATTTGGCAAAATTCCATTTGAAAAAATTTTTATGCCAAAAAGAGTGTGGGCAAGGACTTTCTACGCACCCTGTATTTTAACGAACATGTTATTATCAAAATAATTAATGGGCATCATAAAAATGATTCTGAAATTGCATACAAATTATTTCCTTGTATTCTAAACTTATTTTTATCAAATTTACCTTAATTTTAGTTTCTTAAACTCAATTAAAAAATATTATTTAAGTCAGTATTTCTCGATTTATTTTGTGATCATTTAAATGAAAATTGTTCTGAAAAAAGACTGGTTTGTTCACATCTCTGGAATGTTTCTCTCGATTTTGATACTCTATTGCCTTTTACTTTATGTGCCAAATATATACTTGGAGCTAGAAATGTATTTACTAATTCAATTTCTGAAACAAAATTAAATAGTACAGGAAAGGTGCTTCTAATGACTGATTTTAGGCAATATTGGGCAAGAGGTTAGAGATTTTGTGATATTTCCTTCTATAAAATACTTATCTCCTCTTGATTAATTGCTCCCTCTAGTGGATGCTGTACCTAAATTATCCAGAGTAATAATTTGAGCATATGCTGAATAAATTTAGGTAAGGTGTTGAAAGATTTTAAATATATGGAGTTGGGTACTTGTCTGTTATCTCCTCCCATTTTCCTTTTATCTTAATTTGATAGGATATAACTTTTTTATGCTTAATCAAATCCGAATGAATATTATATAATACGAAAGCTCTCAATGAGCGCTATCTTTTTCCCAAGGATGGAAGAAAAATGGGGAGATGGGGTTTCCCAAGGATGGAAGAAAAATGGGGAGAGATAACAGACAAGTACTGGAAGGTGATTGATGTTGTGTGTCTTGTCTGTTATCTCCAGGGTAATAATATAAAGGATAATGGGATATAAAAAATAATGGAGTTTGTTTTGCCTTAATTATGTCTGGCATTATCGGAGGGCCTATTGAGTTCAAGTAAGGAAAGTGACTCTAAAACTTGCTGAAATATAAATTGTTTAAGCATTGGAGCCTAGCAGTAACTTCCAGAACGTCTATTTTTGATAAAAAATTATACAAGGAATGGTACTATCTCCTAAGAACCTTCCAAAATTAAACCTGTCCAAAAAGCCTCCTTCCAAATTCAAATTGGGCTCTTATGCCATGTTATCCAAACCCTCAATATATCGATATAAATGCATATTTACGAATTGAAATAATTAATTAATATTATTAGATGGCTGGTTAACTGGCAATTGTTGGTCATCAAGGGATTTTTTAATTCATGGATGGCAGAGTCGGTAAATTCCTAAATTTCCTCCTAAAATTTTCCCTTCAAAATTTTTAAAGTCGTTTAAATCGACAAACTTTTGCCGGTTGGAATTCTCCATTTTCTTTTCAAAAAATTGAAAATCAAAGAGAAAACTGTTCAAATCCAATGATTGCCTTTAAAGAATGGCCATATAAAAATACTTTTATTTGGACAAATGAACAAATTGAAAATGAAATTGAAAGGATAATTAAGGAAAGAAATATTAAACATATGGGGATTTTAATGAAAGAAGTTATTAACAGAAATTATTGAAAATTTTTTGTTGTTTTTTATTCAAGTTGACGGGTTATTACATATATTAGATATTTAAAATTTACAGAATACTCTAGACAATTTTTGCCCAAAATAAATTTATATTTGTTACATTTTGAGTTATGTTATTGCTTATAGTATGTACATATTATCGCATTTATTTTTATAGAAGGGCATCCTTCATGTCCTCTCTTATCCCAATTTATAACCTATATCCATCCAAATTTATAATTACATTTATTTATAATTACAGTTTTTTAATTAAAGAGATCTGAAAATTTTTTAATTAAATTGTTTCGATTGCAAATAAAATTCGAAATGATCAAGTGCGTCGAGTTATTCCAAGTATTTTCTCACAAATACCAACAGATTCACTCCAAAGTTGGTCCTTAATATATAATTTTAATGATTAAATTGGCTATGTTTTTAGTAAAGGAAATTTTAAATTTATTAAATCGTCTGGCAATTAGTAGAAATTTTTCTTTAATTTCATCATTCACTAATTATACTATAATTATAAATCAGTGATCCTGCCGTCAGAAACCCCAATCCGTTATTTTCATTAGTGGATCAGGCATATGGTATGGTCAGTATATCAAGTATATTATATCAGGTATCGGCATGATAATCTATGTTAGAGCTATCCAAGACCAAAAACTTTCCATGATTCATGAAAAAGAATGCATCTCAAAACATAGACCGAAAAGATAGAAGTAGAGCTTTAATCGACCCAGGATTAAAAGTTTTTGACAGCTCTAACTTATTGGATTTTATTAAGTCAGTCTCCCAAAACTAGACAGACATTAAATATCAAAATAAAATTTTGTGTGAATTTTAATTCTTTTACTAAGTGCTTACTTGTACCCTTACATCACAAACAGAAGCACCGAGCTTTAATTCTTTACCATTGGCATCAAAATATTTTCCACTAATTCCCTCAAACTCTTTATCCTCAGTTAATCTAACAAGTGTTTCTAAAGCATTTACATGTTCGTATAAATATGGCTCTGATGATGCAGGAAATAAAGAACTATAGAATTGGGCACGGTTTGAATATTGGGGCAGACTTGAAAATTTGCAGGAAATTTTAAAAGAAATTTTTTAATTGAAAATCTTAACCAGAAGTAAGCTGTAGTTTGTCCCTTATAGTTTACCTATATCCGTCATATACATTTTCATATTGTCTTCAATCCCTCTCCTTTCATATACATTTAAAAGGATTGACGAAGGTGCCGGAAGTCGGACTAACAGAAATCGGTAATGGCTCAAAAGTCGGAACTCGGAAATCTGCCGAAATTTTCGGAAATCGGAATTCGATTCACCTTGGTTTTAAATAATGTGTTAATAAATAACTTGGCCTGACCAGCCCTTAAGCATTCCCACCCTTATACCATTATCTTCGGTTTGGATTCCTGGCATTGGGAACAACTTTAATTGGGAGTCTTATGTACCTCTATTATACTCAAAAACAAGTTAGTTTTTCAGAATTTTTAATTAAAAATATTATGCAAACATTGTTCGTCCCTCCTTCTCAACTCTTTTTTCTGCATCCACAACATTTGCAGTAACTTGGAATTGTTTTTTATGTTTAAACATTAATCTGTGTATGTACAATGTAGCTAAATGATTCATTAATTTAGTAAGTGAATATTGCGTAAATTTATCATATTTGCATCCTTCAGAGTTAATATCATTCCAATTTATTGAACTACTACTAAAATAAATTTAAAAATCAAAAATCCAAATGGTCCAAAAAAATTCCAAAAAACATAAGAACTACAATTAGAACGGAATGGGACATTCGAAGTTTGCTAAAGTATAGTTTTTTCATAGTTTAGAGGATTTAATTTGGCTCTGGTCAGTTAAAAGAAAAGAGAACCCGGATACAAGACCCGGAAATATGAGATCTTCGATCTCTAATAAAAACATACAAGTTATGCAACATAGAACCAACGGTTAAAATCCTTGATGGAGAATTTAGCTCAAGCAATGGTAGTAATTCAGTGAACAAAACAATGTGAGAAAGGTGGTTGATCTTAAAAAATTATTTATAAGAGAGAGGTAAACAGTCCGAAGAAGGCCTCATGGCAGTTATTATCATGAGATTTTATTTTAGCTCATCAAGTACGAGTGTGAAAGTCCTAGTCTATTAAAATAGAGGTGAAGCCTTGCTTTCACCTCTTTTTAATGAAAAATTTTGAGAAAAATTTTTGAATTTTATAGTTTCGGAAAAATATATGAAGCCTCACTTGTAAAGTAAGTTCAAGTCCATCATGAGATTTTATTCTTCGCTGAACAACAACAGATGCACAAGCAATTAATGTATTTAGTCGTGGAAATCTTAACCGAACAACTTCTGACATTTTTAAAACCTTAAATTAATTAAAGAATTTATCAAGTTAACTGAGAAACTTAATGTTTAGTTTATAAACTAATTTATCTTTATCTTATTAATAAGGCTATCTTTAGAAAAATAGAACATGTAATTGATTTAAGTTTACCCGTGGTATGAGGAGTTCCCCTCCCCCCACCACTTTGCTCCAACTTAGACTACCTCAGATAGTTTCGAAAAATCAGCAGCTACAAAATCAACATTCCTTTGTTTCCGATTATTCCCAACATTTTCATGTTCCATTCCCAATTCCTCAACAGTTTTTTGACAATTTTTTTCACTCCTCCCATGAATAATAACAAAATTTTCATAAATATTAGCTGCCAATTCTTGTGCTAATTGGCGGCCAAACCCGTCTGTTGAACCAGTTATGAGTATCCAACGCTTGAAACTACAGAATTTATTGAATAATATCAACAGATATCGGAATATTTAAAGTGAGTTGAGATTTTTCGATATTAACATTCGCTATGCTTTATTAGATCCTTCGGTCTATTTGACTACCCTACTCAAATATAGAGAAAGAACCCTCTTATGCCTACACCTTATAAGCTTCTTCGGTCAGAGTCGAACCATTATGACAATCCCAATAGAAACGTGGATATTGAATCTCGCGAAAAACCTCCTTAGAAACCCACTCCCATTATGAACCCCCACCTAAGAACCTCCTTATACTTGCCTTCTAATTTCATAGAGAATAGAAACTTGTAACGAGAAGTGACATGCGGGTCAGAATCTAATCAAAACAGATTTAAAAAACCTACTTTAATCCTTCATTATTTAAATTAGAGGACATTGTAGTTATAATAATATTTAGATGCTATTCTGATATTTACAATTTTATTTTTTAAGTAATTTACATTATATTTTACGAAGCTCGTTTGGAGAGGATTAATTTATATACAAAATTTTTTTTAATTTTTCTTGAATAAATTTAATTGATGGACATTTAATTTTTTTAAAAGCAATTTTAATTTTAGATACAAATTAAATAATTTACTCAATTAAATAGACTGCCCTCATTTACCTAATTTAAAATGTCTTTACTTTTTTAAATGCTAAATATAAGCTCTAAGTACAAAACTAGATACAAAACAATTTGAATCTGTGGGACTTTCTAATTTTGTAAAATTGTCATTAATATACATAGGATAGGCCGATAAAACCACATCCCTGAGATAAATAACAGGAATGAATTTTGTAAAATCGAACGATAAAGATTCCGTGGGATTAATCCAATAAATCGCGTTAACAGGACGGGCTCTCGTAAAATCACGAAAGGGATATATTCGTGTTGAACTCTAATATATATGTTTACGATTCAGCCCTTCATGTCATATGAGAGAAAAAGTATAGGATTTTTATGAAGCAAAAAAAGTGAATTTTGGTAGTTACTTCGATACAATCAGTTAAACTAGGTTAAATTATTTAAAAGTGTGTCAAATATATTATTAAAAAAAACTGAAACTTGATTTAAAACAAAAACGTTTAAAATATAGTTGTTTTAAAATGTCTTTATTGATGGATTTTGCCTAGCTTATAGAAAGAATTGACGTAAAAACAAGCTGGAAACACTTTCCGTTTTATGTGTGTTTTGTTAGAGTGAAAGGAACAGCCAGCTAGTAAATAATAGAAAGGGGATTAGATAAATGGACTAATGGAAGTGAAAAGCTTCTCGCTTCTTTATTTAACGTTTATTTTAAAATTTTTGACCATCTTAGAAATTAAGCAAATTTGGGGTTGGCGGATCCTCGAAAATTATGAATATTCGCATACGATATGAAAACTTCAAGGTTTGCAGCTCTATTTTGGAACCGGATATTGATCCGCCAACCTATGTAAAATAGTATGAGATTGTAATAGTTCGAAGATTCACAACCAATATATTTTCAAGATGAAAAATCCATGAAATTAAGACTCAATACCTAAAATTTGGGTTGGTCAAGACCCACGGATTCCTACGAGTCACCTTCCTGCCTGACGATGATTTTTATCCATTACCCGACGCAGATCTCCGAAATGCTATTCACCGGCATTCCCGTTACCTGAAGTTTCCTAGGAGGTCCTGGAACTAACCACACTATGAATTAAAAAGACTCCAGACAAAATTTTTTATAAAATGATTTTAAAAAATAATTTTTGAGTATAAAATTTAGTTATCAAATTGAATATTTTTAATAAAATTCATAAAATTCTTCAGCCACCAAATGCTTTGAAATATCATAGCTAAAAGGCTTAGCGTCCAAGTCCTGTCCAAAGTTAGTTTCAACAGAATATCCCGAAATTTGTACAAACGGCTGGTAATAATCATTATTTCCTTCCAACACAATTGCCTTACCTATAAAAAAATTAAATATTTTTTCAATAGAAAAATTAAAATTCCGATAATACCAATTTGCTCGATAAATCCCCCCTTCAAATAAGGAAGGGATAGTAAACCCTCTAATTAAAGTTGAAAAAATAGTCCTCTTCCTACTGTAGTACCTACCACACGTTCAAATTTTCTCTCTAATGCCTCAAGAACTTACAAATTTAAAAATTAGAATTAATGCCTCTCTGATTACCATCCCGTTATGCGAGATATTGAAATACAATTAAAAATTAGTTCCTTCCCAACCATAGCTACCTTTACCTAACATACCTTTGTAGTTTAATGGTCCCCAAATTCCCATAGAATTTAGTTAACCCCAAATAGATTATTTTACTCAATTCCTTACAAATTTGCTTTCCATTTTGAGTGTAGAAAGCGTATGGCATTTTATTCTCAAGCCTTGAAGCTGGATAAACAACACAACAACCAACAACATCGTCATCACTCCAAGTGAAATTTTCAAGTGTGAAACTTTGAGGAATATTCTCTCCTTGGATTTGGTAGTGAATAATGCTACTAAGTGGCCACATTTTGATTGTATCGCTGTTATTGACAAGACCAAATGCCAAAGATTTCTGATCGGAAGTAATCCCTTCTTCCAAATTAAGTTTGAGTTCAAAGTAAAATAACGAGAAAACATTACAATTCACAGGCTTTTTAAACTGATTTGCAGCCGTTATCAATGGAAATTTGTTAACTAAAATATTTTTTTAAGAATTAAAAATGATTAAATTTTGAAGGAAATAAGCCTAAAAGTGCCGCGTCTTGGATGTACCAGATCACTGCCGTTATTACGACCAGATTCCTTAAGTTTCTACAGATCCCCGACTATTAAGAGATTATAATTCCACTCAATTTTTTTATGTTTCTCACTATACCATGCTTAAAACACTCAATCCCGATTAATTTAAGTGTCGGCTTGATCTCTCGATTAGATTTTGCTCGAAACTTTCGTGGGTTTGGAAGGACCCCTCAAACTATTATAATTAGTCATTTAAATTATTCTAAAGGCTAATTATAACTATTCTAAAGTGCTAATCATTGTTTCACTCTTTGTTGTATGGTATATTTTGAGAGAGGCTAATTATTCGAGCATATAATGGAATAACTCTCAAAGAAAAACCCTACCCTTTCCTTCAGCACATTTAATATATCTAATAGTCCCATCAGTAGTCAATTGAATAAATCCATTTCTTGACTTACAAGTACCATAAGGAGACTCAGTATTTACACATTTAGTCCCACAACATGGATATTTAGTAGTAACTTTCCATTCGTTATCAATATTTACAAAAGACTAAAAATATTCTTTTGTAATTTTAAATAAATTAACTAACCCCTTTTTTAAATGTTGAACTATTTAAAAATTTTAAGTCAACTTTTATGGAGTCAACCAAATTTTTAATTGCAACATTCGAATCATCTACCTTTAATAAAATTAAATAATTTTTTATTTAGGTTGTTAAATTTCAGACTTATTTACTGTACTCTAGTTAAGATAATTGTTCAGGATATACGACGGTTTAAACAACCCGTTTTTTAATTAAATAACCGAAAATTGGATTTAGTACACAGACCCAATACTTATTTTTTCAATCATCATATTAAGGATATGTAGTATTATACTAGACTAGTGTTCGGCAAATGGATTTTTTCAATACCAATACCAGTACTACCGGAAAGTACTGGCATTGAATGAGTACTAGAAAAACAATGAAATACAGGTCCCGGTATGTTCGTGTGATAAACTTTTAACTAATTATTGAGAGAACTCTGCCAGACTTTCCGGGATTTTGTTTGATCCTTTCATCCATCGAAAATACCTTTTTAATTTTTTCAACTTGATCATGGTGTAAATTGAAAAATTCATTTCTAAGATCACCGATTTTCTTATTCAAATCAGTTTGAATACTTAAGAGTTGTAAATGTTGAAGTTTCTTTTCCTCCTAAAATAAAATTCAAAAAATTAATTTAAATAAATTAATCACTTTCTCTTTAGCTTTCTCGTCAATCAAATTTTGAAGAGTCTTTCCAAATTTCTCAATTTTATTTAATTGATCTGATTCATTTATATCAAACTGTAATTATTATAATAAAGTATTTAAAGCCAAGCTTTGATGTTATGTAATGCAAACTCTAATATATCTCAAGTTACGATACGTAATGCTCAACTAATTACCCTCCCTCGAGTAAATTCACTCTCTAAGAGGGATTGGACTAAGGTATTTCGCGGTATTATACGAAACAGTACATACGAACTTTCGATAATTACTCTCTAATATTAGCGTTTATTTTTTCGACAGTAATTTTGAAGTATTCAAATAATTTTTTGAAGTCTGTAAAAAATATATGTGATTCATCTCCAGATTCTACATACAATACAAAAAAATCATCCAAATCGGTCGAGATTCGACCGAGTTATGAATTTTTGAAAATCGAAAAAACACCATATTTTTGCCATTTTTCGTCAAAAAATCGCGTTTTTTCGATTTTCAAAAAGTCATATCTCTGGACCGAAAAAAGATATTTCTAAGCGGTTTTGTGATAAATACTCACAAAAATATGCTTTATCAAATGGGCTTGTTAAATTTTTTCCGAAAAATTTTTCCGAGGATATGGGATTTGGTATATCCGGTAGATCCGGATTATCTCGGCCAATTTTCATTTTCATGGAAAATGCAGAAACAAGTCAACTGAGATACAAATAGAGCTTTCGATTGCTTTATAGAATGTATTTTTTGAATAAGTGTGCATAAACTTATGAACAAAAAACAAGTGTGCATAAACATATGCACCGCAGTGTAGAAAAGTTTAAAAATCAATTGCAAAAAATAAATTAACTCTGTCTTCAATTTATTGAGATTTACTATAAATCCTATCCTCTCCCGGGCCCGTACAAACAATTCAAGGGGTAAGGCTGCTTAGGATAAAGTCGGTGCTGCCGCTACCCGGGTGACCCTAAATGTATCACTTATGTATAATTTTTCATCCTCAAGAGTACAAATAAAATCAAGGCTTGGTTATATTCCATTTTCAATATTCATTTTAATACCTTCGCAATTTTGTCTTCCAAATCATTAGATTTATTATCCGTCTTACGCATAGCTTGATCAAGGCCTTGAATTTTTTGTCCAAAATCTTGATCAACTTCATTAAGCTTCATTCCAATCGACTGAATAATCCCATTGGTCTAAAATAATTAAAATTTACAAAATAGTAGGGAGAATAACTTTGAGGACAACCATATCTAATAATTATAAGTTATAATTATAAGTGTCCTATAATACGAAAGCTCTCAATGAGCGCTATCTTTTTCCCAAGGATGGAAGAAAAATGGGGAGATGGGGTTTCCCAAGGATGGAAGAAAAATGGGGAGAGATAACAGACAAGTACTGGAAGGTGATTGATGTTGTGTGTCTTGTCTGTTATCTCCAGGGTAATAATATAAAGGATAATGGGATATAAAAAATAATGGAGTTTGTTTTGCCTTAATTATGTCTGGCATTATCGGAGGGCCTATTGAGTTCAAGTAAGGAAAGTGACTCTAAAACTTGCTGAAATATAAATTGTTTAAGCATTGGAGCCTAGCAGTAACTTCCAGAACGTCTATTTTTGATAAAAAATTATACAAGGAATGGTACTATCTCCTAAGAACCTTCCAAAATTAAACCTGTCCAAAAAGCCTCCTTCCAAATTCAAATTGGGCTCTTATGCCATGTTATCCAAACCCTCAATATATCGATATAAATGCATATTTACGAATTGAAATAATTAATTAATATTATTAGATGGCTGGTTAACTGGCAATTGTTGGTCATCAAGGGATTTTTTAATTCATGGATGGCAGAGTCGGTAAATTCCTAAATTTCCTCCTAAAATTTTCCCTTCAAAATTTTTAAAGTCGTTTAAATCGACAAACTTTTGCCGGTTGGAATTCTCCATTTTCTTTTCAAAAAATTGAAAATCAAAGAGAAAACTGTTCAAATCCAATGATTGCCTTTAAAGAATGGCCATATAAAAATACTTTTATTTGGACAAATGAACAAATTGAAAATGAAATTGAAAGGATAATTAAGGAAAGAAATATTAAACATATGGGGATTTTAATGAAAGAAGTTATTAACAGAAATTATTGAAAATTTTTTGTTGTTTTTTATTCAAGTTGACGGGTTATTACATATATTAGATATTTAAAATTTACAGAATACTCTAGACAATTTTTGCCCAAAATAAATTTATATTTGTTACATTTTGAGTTATGTTATTGCTTATAGTATGTACATATTATCGCATTTATTTTTATAGAAGGGCATCCTTCATGTCCTCTCTTATCCCAATTTATAACCTATATCCATCCAAATTTATAATTACATTTATTTATAATTACAGTTTTTTAATTAAAGAGATCTGAAAATTTTTTAATTAAATTGTTTCGATTGCAAATAAAATTCGAAATGATCAAGTGCGTCGAGTTATTCCAAGTATTTTCTCACAAATACCAACAGATTCACTCCAAAGTTGGTCCTTAATATATAATTTTAATGATTAAATTGGCTATGTTTTTAGTAAAGGAAATTTTAAATTTATTAAATCGTCTGGCAATTAGTAGAAATTTTTCTTTAATTTCATCATTCACTAATTATACTATAATTATAAATCAGTGATCCTGCCGTCAGAAACCCCAATCCGTTATTTTCATTAGTGGATCAGGCATATGGTATGGTCAGTATATCAAGTATATTATATCAGGTATCGGCATGATAATCTATGTTAGAGCTATCCAAGACCAAAAACTTTCCATGATTCATGAAAAAGAATGCATCTCAAAACATAGACCGAAAAGATAGAAGTAGAGCTTTAATCGACCCAGGATTAAAAGTTTTTGACAGCTCTAACTTATTGGATTTTATTAAGTCAGTCTCCCAAAACTAGACAGACATTAAATATCAAAATAAAATTTTGTGTGAATTTTAATTCTTTTACTAAGTGCTTACTTGTACCCTTACATCACAAACAGAAGCACCGAGCTTTAATTCTTTACCATTGGCATCAAAATATTTTCCACTAATTCCCTCAAACTCTTTATCCTCAGTTAATCTAACAAGTGTTTCTAAAGCATTTACATGTTCGTATAAATATGGCTCTGATGATGCAGGAAATAAAGAACTATAGAATTGGGCACGGTTTGAATATTGGGGCAGACTTGAAAATTTGCAGGAAATTTTAAAAGAAATTTTTTAATTGAAAATCTTAACCAGAAGTAAGCTGTAGTTTGTCCCTTATAGTTTACCTATATCCGTCATATACATTTTCATATTGTCTTCAATCCCTCTCCTTTCATATACATTTAAAAGGATTGACGAAGGTGCCGGAAGTCGGACTAACAGAAATCGGTAATGGCTCAAAAGTCGGAACTCGGAAATCTGCCGAAATTTTCGGAAATCGGAATTCGATTCACCTTGGTTTTAAATAATGTGTTAATAAATAACTTGGCCTGACCAGCC
Organism: Meloidogyne enterolobii; assembly: GCA_963681835.1. Taxonomy (NCBI): domain Eukaryota; kingdom Metazoa; phylum Nematoda; class Chromadorea; order Rhabditida; family Meloidogynidae; genus Meloidogyne; species Meloidogyne enterolobii. Next base: position 2,045,558 of record CAVMJV010000029.1, read on the forward strand.
CTTAAGCATTCCCACCCTTATACCATTATCTTCGGTTTGGATTCCTGGCATTGGGAACAACTTTAATTGGGAGTCTTATGTACCTCTATTATACTCAAAAACAAGTTAGTTTTTCAGAATTTTTAATTAAAAATATTATGCAAACATTGTTCGTCCCTCCTTCTCAACTCTTTTTTCTGCATCCACAACATTTGCAGTAACTTGGAATTGTTTTTTATGTTTAAACATTAATCTGTGTATGTACAATGTAGCTAAATGATTCATTAATTTAGTAAGTGAATATTGCGTAAATTTATCATATTTGCATCCTTCAGAGTTAATATCATTCCAATTTATTGAACTACTACTAAAATAAATTTAAAAATCAAAAATCCAAATGGTCCAAAAAAATTCCAAAAAACATAAGAACTACAATTAGAACGGAATGGGACATTCGAAGTTTGCTAAAGTATAGTTTTTTCATAGTTTAGAGGATTTAATTTGGCTCTGGTCAGTTAAAAGAAAAGAGAACCCGGATACAAGACCCGGAAATATGAGATCTTCGATCTCTAATAAAAACATACAAGTTATGCAACATAGAACCAACGGTTAAAATCCTTGATGGAGAATTTAGCTCAAGCAATGGTAGTAATTCAGTGAACAAAACAATGTGAGAAAGGTGGTTGATCTTAAAAAATTATTTATAAGAGAGAGGTAAACAGTCCGAAGAAGGCCTCATGGCAGTTATTATCATGAGATTTTATTTTAGCTCATCAAGTACGAGTGTGAAAGTCCTAGTCTATTAAAATAGAGGTGAAGCCTTGCTTTCACCTCTTTTTAATGAAAAATTTTGAGAAAAATTTTTGAATTTTATAGTTTCGGAAAAATATATGAAGCCTCACTTGTAAAGTAAGTTCAAGTCCATCATGAGATTTTATTCTTCGCTGAACAACAACAGATGCACAAGCAATTAATGTATTTAGTCGTGGAAATCTTAACCGAACAACTTCTGACATTTTTAAAACCTTAAATTAATTAAAGAATTTATCAAGTTAACTGAGAAACTTAATGTTTAGTTTATAAACTAATTTATCTTTATCTTATTAATAAGGCTATCTTTAGAAAAATAGAACATGTAATTGATTTAAGTTTACCCGTGGTATGAGGAGTTCCCCTCCCCCCACCACTTTGCTCCAACTTAGACTACCTCAGATAGTTTCGAAAAATCAGCAGCTACAAAATCAACATTCCTTTGTTTCCGATTATTCCCAACATTTTCATGTTCCATTCCCAATTCCTCAACAGTTTTTTGACAATTTTTTTCACTCCTCCCATGAATAATAACAAAATTTTCATAAATATTAGCTGCCAATTCTTGTGCTAATTGGCGGCCAAACCCGTCTGTTGAACCAGTTATGAGTATCCAACGCTTGAAACTACAGAATTTATTGAATAATATCAACAGATATCGGAATATTTAAAGTGAGTTGAGATTTTTCGATATTAACATTCGCTATGCTTTATTAGATCCTTCGGTCTATTTGACTACCCTACTCAAATATAGAGAAAGAACCCTCTTATGCCTACACCTTATAAGCTTCTTCGGTCAGAGTCGAACCATTATGACAATCCCAATAGAAACGTGGATATTGAATCTCGCGAAAAACCTCCTTAGAAACCCACTCCCATTATGAACCCCCACCTAAGAACCTCCTTATACTTGCCTTCTAATTTCATAGAGAATAGAAACTTGTAACGAGAAGTGACATGCGGGTCAGAATCTAATCAAAACAGATTTAAAAAACCTACTTTAATCCTTCATTATTTAAATTAGAGGACATTGTAGTTATAATAATATTTAGATGCTATTCTGATATTTACAATTTTATTTTTTAAGTAATTTACATTATATTTTACGAAGCTCGTTTGGAGAGGATTAATTTATATACAAAATTTTTTTTAATTTTTCTTGAATAAATTTAATTGATGGACATTTAATTTTTTTAAAAGCAATTTTAATTTTAGATACAAATTAAATAATTTACTCAATTAAATAGACTGCCCTCATTTACCTAATTTAAAATGTCTTTACTTTTTTAAATGCTAAATATAAGCTCTAAGTACAAAACTAGATACAAAACAATTTGAATCTGTGGGACTTTCTAATTTTGTAAAATTGTCATTAATATACATAGGATAGGCCGATAAAACCACATCCCTGAGATAAATAACAGGAATGAATTTTGTAAAATCGAACGATAAAGATTCCGTGGGATTAATCCAATAAATCGCGTTAACAGGACGGGCTCTCGTAAAATCACGAAAGGGATATATTCGTGTTGAACTCTAATATATATGTTTACGATTCAGCCCTTCATGTCATATGAGAGAAAAAGTATAGGATTTTTATGAAGCAAAAAAAGTGAATTTTGGTAGTTACTTCGATACAATCAGTTAAACTAGGTTAAATTATTTAAAAGTGTGTCAAATATATTATTAAAAAAAACTGAAACTTGATTTAAAACAAAAACGTTTAAAATATAGTTGTTTTAAAATGTCTTTATTGATGGATTTTGCCTAGCTTATAGAAAGAATTGACGTAAAAACAAGCTGGAAACACTTTCCGTTTTATGTGTGTTTTGTTAGAGTGAAAGGAACAGCCAGCTAGTAAATAATAGAAAGGGGATTAGATAAATGGACTAATGGAAGTGAAAAGCTTCTCGCTTCTTTATTTAACGTTTATTTTAAAATTTTTGACCATCTTAGAAATTAAGCAAATTTGGGGTTGGCGGATCCTCGAAAATTATGAATATTCGCATACGATATGAAAACTTCAAGGTTTGCAGCTCTATTTTGGAACCGGATATTGATCCGCCAACCTATGTAAAATAGTATGAGATTGTAATAGTTCGAAGATTCACAACCAATATATTTTCAAGATGAAAAATCCATGAAATTAAGACTCAATACCTAAAATTTGGGTTGGTCAAGACCCACGGATTCCTACGAGTCACCTTCCTGCCTGACGATGATTTTTATCCATTACCCGACGCAGATCTCCGAAATGCTATTCACCGGCATTCCCGTTACCTGAAGTTTCCTAGGAGGTCCTGGAACTAACCACACTATGAATTAAAAAGACTCCAGACAAAATTTTTTATAAAATGATTTTAAAAAATAATTTTTGAGTATAAAATTTAGTTATCAAATTGAATATTTTTAATAAAATTCATAAAATTCTTCAGCCACCAAATGCTTTGAAATATCATAGCTAAAAGGCTTAGCGTCCAAGTCCTGTCCAAAGTTAGTTTCAACAGAATATCCCGAAATTTGTACAAACGGCTGGTAATAATCATTATTTCCTTCCAACACAATTGCCTTACCTATAAAAAAATTAAATATTTTTTCAATAGAAAAATTAAAATTCCGATAATACCAATTTGCTCGATAAATCCCCCCTTCAAATAAGGAAGGGATAGTAAACCCTCTAATTAAAGTTGAAAAAATAGTCCTCTTCCTACTGTAGTACCTACCACACGTTCAAATTTTCTCTCTAATGCCTCAAGAACTTACAAATTTAAAAATTAGAATTAATGCCTCTCTGATTACCATCCCGTTATGCGAGATATTGAAATACAATTAAAAATTAGTTCCTTCCCAACCATAGCTACCTTTACCTAACATACCTTTGTAGTTTAATGGTCCCCAAATTCCCATAGAATTTAGTTAACCCCAAATAGATTATTTTACTCAATTCCTTACAAATTTGCTTTCCATTTTGAGTGTAGAAAGCGTATGGCATTTTATTCTCAAGCCTTGAAGCTGGATAAACAACACAACAACCAACAACATCGTCATCACTCCAAGTGAAATTTTCAAGTGTGAAACTTTGAGGAATATTCTCTCCTTGGATTTGGTAGTGAATAATGCTACTAAGTGGCCACATTTTGATTGTATCGCTGTTATTGACAAGACCAAATGCCAAAGATTTCTGATCGGAAGTAATCCCTTCTTCCAAATTAAGTTTGAGTTCAAAGTAAAATAACGAGAAAACATTACAATTCACAGGCTTTTTAAACTGATTTGCAGCCGTTATCAATGGAAATTTGTTAACTAAAATATTTTTTTAAGAATTAAAAATGATTAAATTTTGAAGGAAATAAGCCTAAAAGTGCCGCGTCTTGGATGTACCAGATCACTGCCGTTATTACGACCAGATTCCTTAAGTTTCTACAGATCCCCGACTATTAAGAGATTATAATTCCACTCAATTTTTTTATGTTTCTCACTATACCATGCTTAAAACACTCAATCCCGATTAATTTAAGTGTCGGCTTGATCTCTCGATTAGATTTTGCTCGAAACTTTCGTGGGTTTGGAAGGACCCCTCAAACTATTATAATTAGTCATTTAAATTATTCTAAAGGCTAATTATAACTATTCTAAAGTGCTAATCATTGTTTCACTCTTTGTTGTATGGTATATTTTGAGAGAGGCTAATTATTCGAGCATATAATGGAATAACTCTCAAAGAAAAACCCTACCCTTTCCTTCAGCACATTTAATATATCTAATAGTCCCATCAGTAGTCAATTGAATAAATCCATTTCTTGACTTACAAGTACCATAAGGAGACTCAGTATTTACACATTTAGTCCCACAACATGGATATTTAGTAGTAACTTTCCATTCGTTATCAATATTTACAAAAGACTAAAAATATTCTTTTGTAATTTTAAATAAATTAACTAACCCCTTTTTTAAATGTTGAACTATTTAAAAATTTTAAGTCAACTTTTATGGAGTCAACCAAATTTTTAATTGCAACATTCGAATCATCTACCTTTAATAAAATTAAATAATTTTTTATTTAGGTTGTTAAATTTCAGACTTATTTACTGTACTCTAGTTAAGATAATTGTTCAGGATATACGACGGTTTAAACAACCCGTTTTTTAATTAAATAACCGAAAATTGGATTTAGTACACAGACCCAATACTTATTTTTTCAATCATCATATTAAGGATATGTAGTATTATACTAGACTAGTGTTCGGCAAATGGATTTTTTCAATACCAATACCAGTACTACCGGAAAGTACTGGCATTGAATGAGTACTAGAAAAACAATGAAATACAGGTCCCGGTATGTTCGTGTGATAAACTTTTAACTAATTATTGAGAGAACTCTGCCAGACTTTCCGGGATTTTGTTTGATCCTTTCATCCATCGAAAATACCTTTTTAATTTTTTCAACTTGATCATGGTGTAAATTGAAAAATTCATTTCTAAGATCACCGATTTTCTTATTCAAATCAGTTTGAATACTTAAGAGTTGTAAATGTTGAAGTTTCTTTTCCTCCTAAAATAAAATTCAAAAAATTAATTTAAATAAATTAATCACTTTCTCTTTAGCTTTCTCGTCAATCAAATTTTGAAGAGTCTTTCCAAATTTCTCAATTTTATTTAATTGATCTGATTCATTTATATCAAACTGTAATTATTATAATAAAGTATTTAAAGCCAAGCTTTGATGTTATGTAATGCAAACTCTAATATATCTCAAGTTACGATACGTAATGCTCAACTAATTACCCTCCCTCGAGTAAATTCACTCTCTAAGAGGGATTGGACTAAGGTATTTCGCGGTATTATACGAAACAGTACATACGAACTTTCGATAATTACTCTCTAATATTAGCGTTTATTTTTTCGACAGTAATTTTGAAGTATTCAAATAATTTTTTGAAGTCTGTAAAAAATATATGTGATTCATCTCCAGATTCTACATACAATACAAAAAAATCATCCAAATCGGTCGAGATTCGACCGAGTTATGAATTTTTGAAAATCGAAAAAACACCATATTTTTGCCATTTTTCGTCAAAAAATCGCGTTTTTTCGATTTTCAAAAAGTCATATCTCTGGACCGAAAAAAGATATTTCTAAGCGGTTTTGTGATAAATACTCACAAAAATATGCTTTATCAAATGGGCTTGTTAAATTTTTTCCGAAAAATTTTTCCGAGGATATGGGATTTGGTATATCCGGTAGATCCGGATTATCTCGGCCAATTTTCATTTTCATGGAAAATGCAGAAACAAGTCAACTGAGATACAAATAGAGCTTTCGATTGCTTTATAGAATGTATTTTTTGAATAAGTGTGCATAAACTTATGAACAAAAAACAAGTGTGCATAAACATATGCACCGCAGTGTAGAGAAGTTTAAAAATCAATTGCAAAAAATAAATTAACTCTGTCTTCAATTTATTGAGATTTACTATAAATCCTATCCTCTCCCGGGCCCGTACAAACAATTCAAGGGGTAAGGCTGCTTAGGATAAAGTCGGTGCTGCCGCTACCCGGGTGACCCTAAATGTATCACTTATGTATAATTTTTCATCCTCAAGAGTACAAATAAAATCAAGGCTTGGTTATATTCCATTTTCAATATTCATTTTAATACCTTCGCAATTTTGTCTTCCAAATCATTAGATTTATTATCCGTCTTACGCATAGCTTGATCAAGGCCTTGAATTTTTTGTCCAAAATCTTGATCAACTTCATTAAGCTTCATTCCAATCGACTGAATAATCCCATTGGTCTAAAATAATTAAAATTTACAAAATAGTAGGGAGAATAACTTTGAGGACAACCATATCTAATAATTATAAGTGTCCTATGCACCTACCGTATTCCTTCTAATCATGTGACCGGTCGGTTTATTTTTCAACCTCCTCTAGAGGGCCAGTTTATTAGAAGGGTCGCACTATTAGAAATATGGTTTATATGCAAAGAAAATGCTCAAAATATGCACTAGTTATACAAATATGCATGTGAGGGCCGAGGTATCACAGTATTGCATTAAAAACCGGGGCCTTAAAAGCTAGGACAAACTAAAAACACGTTTTTTGTACCCTTTGACTTCAAGTAATATCCACAAACAAGGCATGGTTTGAATTATCCCAATAATAATAAAAAATTACCTTTAAATTAGCTTGATTAATATTTTGTTTTAACGTTAACATTTCTTCATAATTTTTTGTGATAGTTTCTTGCAAAGAACTAATAAGTTCATCCTTTTGTTGAATAATTTGTTTTAAAGAAGTAATTTCTTAAGAATTTTCATTCTTTATTTGTTGAATTTTTGCCCCCATAGAACGATTTATATCAGTAATCTAAGCCAAAAAAGATAATTAAATAGATATAATTAAATTATACTTTTTCCTCAATTATTTTTAGAAGAATTTGTCGTATTATTTGACGTTCTTCTGGATCTCGTTGCTTCTAAATTTTATGTAAAAATATTTTTAGAAAATTTTCTTTTAAAATTTGTAAAATGAAATATCTCTTAAAAATAATCTACTAAAGATTCTTAACCACCCATCGCTCCGTACTTAATATAAAGGAAGACTGAGATACTAAATCTAGGCATCTTGCCGTACTATCTGTATCAGGTCTGATAGCTGCTAAGTCATAGCAGGGATGTTACATTTGAGAAAAAAGACGGATCTTGCTTTCGAAATTATCGTCAAGTCAGGTTTTTGGTTGAAGAGTCCGGACTTCAACTTCAGGTTACACGTGATATCCCTGATTCAGTTTTTACGAAGGCTTTTTATAATAGTTCAGTTATGGTATTGAGTTAGACCTTATTCTTCATGTATTTTCAGAACAGGGCTGCACGCAATTGAAAAAAAAATTCCGCAACTCGCAATCCGCAACTCGCAATTTCTTTTTAAAAATCCGCAAACGCAATCCGCAACTCGCAATTTTAATTTTAAAATCCGCAAACGCAATCCGCAACTCGCAATTTTAATTTTAAAATCCGCAAACGCAATCCGCAACTCGCAATTGCAAAAAACGCGCAATTTACGCAATTTCCGCAACTCGCAATCCGCAATTTTTTAAAAAAGATAAAAAAAATTAAATCACTATAAGCTATAGTTTAAATTGTATATGAGTAGGGTTGTCGGTTTCACCAGATTCATCGGTTACCGAAACCGAACCGACAAACCGAACCGAAATTTTCGGTTAACCGAGAGAATTTCGGAAGCCCTAGAAGACAAATTTCTTCCTTTTTCAGCGTCGCAGGCGAAAATTTTGAGAATTTCGGAAGCCCTAGAAGACAAATTTCTTCCTTTTTCAGCGTCGCAGGCGAAAATTTTGAGAATTTCGGAAGCCCTAGAAGACAAATTTCTTCCTTTTTCAGCGTCGCAGGCGAAAATTTTGAGAATTTCGGAAGCCCTAGAAGACAAATTTCTTCCTTTTTCAGCGTCGCAGGCGAAAATTTTGAGAATTTCGGAAGCCCTAGAAGACAAATTTCTTCCTTTTTCAGCGCCGCAGGCGAAAATTTTGAGAATTTCGGAAGAACAAGAAGCCAGCTTTTTTCCATTTATTGTGAGGGAAATTTGGAAAAATTGCGTGAAAATTGCGTAAAAATCATAAAAATCCGCAAACGCAATCCGTAACTCGCAATTTTATTTTTAAAATCCGCAAGCGCAATCCGCAACTCGCAATTTCAATTTTAAAATCCGCAAACGCAATCCGCAACTCGCAATTGCAAAAACCCGCGCAATTTACGCAATCCGCAACTCGCAATCCGCAATTGCGTGTAGCCCTGGTTCTGACTGTTTTTCAGTCAAAATTGTTCCTGTTTTGACTGTCAAAACACGGTCAGTCAAAACATGAACAAAAAACAAAATGTAAAAAATTAATCCTTTTGCATCATTTTTCCTTACGGCGAAATCAGCATACATTAAAAGCTAAGGAAAAAGTTCCCCATTTTTAACTTGAGGAAGGAAGGAGAAAAATATGATTACGCACTACATTTGCGATAGGGCCAAATTATCGCTATATCCCTCCCTCAGAAAATTTTTTCTAATAAACTTACATTCTTCACTTCCTTCTCAAGCAACAATGTTTTTTCTTCCAGCTGAATCATTTTCAGTTCAAGTTCATCCTTATTATCCTTCTTTCCCATATTCTTTTCAAGTTCAAATAATCTACTTTGAACTCCCAAAACATTACTCCCTTGTTTAAGTACCAAATCTTTTAATTCCTTCACTTCCTTTGATTCTTTCGCCTCAATTAATTCCATCATTTCCTTGAGTTTAAATTAGAGTTAATTTGTTTAAATTCAATTACCTTCAGATTCATTTTTCAAGGCAAATTCGTCTTTTAAAGACAAATTAATACTAAATTAATAAATTATGGTAGAATGAGACCAAAAGTTTATCCTTCAGCGAGGTTCGAAATTAACTCTGATAAAGTCGAGAGATATGAAAATTAGTAAGTCTTGTTTCTAATTATATTTTACTTCTTTTAATTGAAGAAAATATTTTAAAATTGAATAATTTTGAATAATTTTTAGTTAAAAATATTTGAATCAAAAAATCGAATCATTTTATGTCAAAAATAGCGAATGGCGAGGGATCCAACAAACACGATTTCCCCGGCCTTTAGTCAAAACTCTCTAGTTTACGTATATTTACTTTAATTTCAATACATTTAAGTTTTAAAATATTCCCAGTTTTGCCATGATAACAAATCTCATTTCGATCTCAAACTACCTATTTTAGTAATTTATTAGCAAATTTGTTCAAAGAAATTCAATTTTAGCAAGAAAAAATGATAAAATTTTTAGCTTGTTTCTAAAATAGATATAAAAAATCTAACTTATTTTAATATTAATTAGACAATGATAAATTAATTTTTGGAAAATTTTGTGGAAAATCAGAAAAAAAAGTAGCAAATGAATGCAGCAATGCTCATACTACCACATAAATACATCTTCAAACTCTCTCCCTTCACATTAAAAAAGTAGGGCAAATTTACGCCTTTATTCTTCAAATTTGGGCAAACAGACATTGCCTTAAAAGAATTTAGTAGAGGTTAGGTCACAGCGTCTATTTTTAAATATTATCAAATTCGAAACTTCAAATTTGCTTTGAGGAATTAATTAATATATTTTTTTTTGAAATGTTAAGAAAATATTTTATTTTGATACTTTTCTGTTAAGTTGATATATAGGGGGATGGGTGAGGGACAGAACAAAGAATGCCAAAACACGGACAAAACAAAACAAGTTCTTAACAAAACACGGAATGGCCAAATCACGGAACGACCAAAACACGGTCCAGAGAGTATTTTTAAAATTTTTTAGGATTATTTTTGGCTGTAATTTAGCCGGTGGCCGGTGAGAAACAATTCGAAATATATGCCATTCGATTCGTCGAGCTAGTCGAATGATACCACTCCCAGGGTGCGGAAACGCCTGTTGACCGAGATACAGGCTCCCGAAAATCGAAAAACCATAGGGGGAAGTAAGCTCAGTACAAGATGTAAACTCAGTACAAGATGAATAAGCCCAGTACAAGATACGTTGTGGCGATGCCAAGAGTTGTCAAAGAATTTGGATTGATTAAGAGAGAGTAAGAGGCGTTGTGGAGATGCCAAGGGATGTAAATCAATTTGTTTTGATTAAGAGAAAGTAAGATACGTTTTGGCGATTTCAAAGGGATGTCAAGGAATTTGTTTTTATTAAAGAGAGTAAGATGCGTTGTGGAGAAGCCAAGAGATGTCAAGGAATTTGGATTGATTAAGAGAGAGTAAGATGCGTTGTGGCGATGCAAAGGGATGTCAAGGAATTTGGATTGATTAAGAGAGAGTAAGATGCGTTGTGGCGATGCCAAGGGATGTCAATTAATTTGGATTGATCAAGAGAGAGTAAGATGCGTTGTGGCGATGCCAAGGGATGTCAATTAATTTGGATTGATTAGGAGAGAGTAAGATGCGTTGTTGCGATGCAAAGTGTTGTTAAGGAATTTGCTTTTATTAAAGAAAGTAAGATGCGTTGTGGAGATGCCAGGGGATGTCAAGGAATTTGTTTTGATTAAGAGAGTGTAAGATGCGTTGTTGCGATACAAAGGGATGTCAAGGAATTTGTTTTTATTAAGAGAGAGAGTAAGATGCGTTGTGGCGATGCAAAGGGATGTCAAGGAATTTGGATTGATTAAGAGAGAGTAAGATGCGTTGTGGCGATGCAAAGGGATGTCAAGGAATTTGGATTGATTAAGAGAGAGAGTAAGATGCGTTGTGGAGAAGCCTAGAGATGTCAAGGAATTTGGATTGATTAGGATAGAGTAAGATGCGTTGTGGCGATGCAAAGGGATGTCAAGGAATTTGGATTGATTAAGAGAGAGTAAGATGCGTTGTGGCGATGCAAAGGGATGTCAAGGAATTTGGATTGATTAAGAGAGAGTAAGATGCGTTGTGGCGATGCCAAGGGATGTCAATTAATTTGGATTGATCAAGAGAGAGTAAGATGCGTTGTGGCGATGCCAAGGGATGTCAATTAATTTGGATTGATTAGGAGAGAGTACAGTAAGGTGCAAAAGTTTATGCCGCTACACCTTGCACGCAGAAAAGTCGATTTATCTCAGGAAGAAAAGGGACTTAAATAAAATCGATTATATATTAATTAAATATAGTTCATCCTTTACAATATCCATAAAAAATTTTTTTAATAACCACGTTATTTTAAAATTTATTCGGTCATAACTTATTTACCTCACATTTTGGGGGAGCAAAAGTTTATGCCGCTTGTAGGAAAAAAATTTTTTTGGTTCCAAAACAAGACGAAAAAAATTACAAATTTTTTTATAAATATTTCCATTGATAATGAATGGAAAAAGAGAAAAAACAAAGTCTATACTTGCTTTATTCATTGAGATCCCAAATCTCAAAAATCAACGGGAAATGAGGTTACAGTACTTGAAAAAATATTTAAGCTCCCTAGGGCCTGTATCAGAAATTCTTTTTGGGCTCATTAGAAAGCCCATAAAATTTGCTACAAACTACACTTGGTCTCATATCTGTGAAAAATTTCATCTTCGAGATAGGGTCGCATGAATTCACAAGGTTGTCAAAATCACCCGAAATACCCTATAAAATGCTCATTTTTATTACTTCAGTGATTAATGCAACCCTATCTCCGAGTTGAAATTTTTCAAACATAGGAGACCAAACATATTTTGTAGTAAATTTTATGGGCTTTCAAATGAGCCTAAAACAAAAATTTTAAAAAATCTGTAAGGGGTCGAAAATAATTTTTTAATTACTTTACCCCGATTTTACGTTGATTTTTGAGATTTTTGATCTTGATGAAAAAATTATTTATCGAACTCATTCTTTTTGCTTTTCCATTCAGTATTAATGAAAATGTTTATAAAAAATTTCGGAACTTTTTTCGACTTGTTTTAGAACCAAAAAAATTTTTTTCCTACAAGCGGCATAAACTTTTGCTCCACCAAAATTGGAGGCAGGTAGGTTTTGGCGCCTATAATTTTTGATTAAAATGGGGGTGGGAAATTTTTTTAGTAAATTTTAATAATACAATACCTACCCCTAAATAATATATAATTGATTTAATTTAAGTCCCTTCTGTTCTAGAGTTATAACGATTTTTTTGCCTGCAATGTACAGCGGCATAAACTTTTGCACCTTACTGTATTTTAATTAGCTATTTTTCAAAAATAATGAAAATGTCCTTCCAAATATTGAAATAACAAAAAGAAATTTTTAAAAATTTCAAAAAAAGTTAACCCAAAAAAGATTTAAAAAAGTTTGGGTAATTTATCTATGTAAATATCTAAAAAAGAAAAAATAAAATAATGCAAATAAATTTATAGACTAAAAAATTGGAACACAAAAAAATTAAGGAAATGGAAATTTCTTTTAAAAATCCTAAAACGCGTATTTATTATCACTCTTAAAAAAATGAATTTTAAAAATTAAAAATAATTAAAAATGAAAAGTAAAAAAATATAAGTGATGTTTTTTGAAAAATAAAAATTAATCAAAAAAATAAATTTAATAATGTTTTAATAATTTTTTAAATTACGGTATTTACCCAAATAATTACCCTGTGTACTTATTCCTCCAATCTATTAAAGGAAGGAGTAATAAATGGAGGAGAGGAGAAAGGAGATAATTATATGAAATCATCTAAAAAGGCTAACTTTAATTTACCTGAGTAATTTTTTCCAAAACTCATTTGAAGGTGGTAATTAATAGCAGGGTAATTATTTGGGGGGAGGGGTGGTAATTATAAGGTTATTTATTATATGTATATTTGAGTATTAATTGAAAACACTTACTATCTTCAGCAGCAGGTTCTGGTATGCAATTACGAGCGTTTTGTTTGAGACAGCCAAGTGGTGATTTTGTGAAGAAAAATGAGGCAGAAATAGAAGAAATGGAATCGTTTTGGAATTTTGATGAAAGATTATTTAATTGTTGAGACGACTATAAAATTTTAATTTTTAGTTAAATTATTTTTATATTAATTTAACAAAATCCAATATTTATTTTGTGTTTTTTATGCTATTAATTTTTATTAATAGTGAAAGCAAACTCATAGAAAATCCCAGATATCCGGATCCGAAAATTTCAGATATCCGGACTTTATTCGAATCCTAAATCAAAATTCGCCAACCATGGACGGGTTGGATTGTGATGGGTATATGAAAGGGAACTGCGGCATTGCGAATATAAAATATCAAAAAATAAAAGATTTTATAAAGTTTTCAAACCAACAAGAATTAAAAAAAATTTAATTTTGAAAAAAAATAATTAGAAAATAAATGAACTCATTTTTAAACTTATTAATTAAGAAAAAGATGATAAAAAGATTTTTTAAATAAAAATATTTAAAAATATTTTTTATTTTTTAAGCTAAAAATAAATCCGAAATATTAAAATTAAAAAGAAAGTAATTGAACTGTCATATTAACGATTTGGCTAAAAGACTTAATTAAATAGACAAACAAAAATAGCTATAAAGCCAAACTAGAAGTTAATAAATATAGACATTTTTTTCTTAGATATTTTCCTCTAAAAATTTTTTTCTATTGCATGGAAAGGATAACTTGGATGTACTTTTTTGCAGTTTTTTATATAAAAATGGAAGCAATTTTAGCCAAATTGGTGTTTGTTGATGTCATATAACAAAAGCGAAATGTGTGACTTTATATCTATTTTATGGCTTTAGTTAAAGTTCTTTAAAAGGTAAACAGAAAAATAAAAAAAAAGTTTTAAATGGTTGGATGAACAATTAAACAAATTATACATATTTTTGTTTTGAAAATGAAATAATTATAAAGCAAATGAGAATATTATTAATAAAACTTGTTAGTTGTTATTTTAATTAAATAACACTAGATTCTCTTAATTAATAATTAGTTTTTAAATTTCAAAAAACGGAAGGAAAATCCAAAACGAAAATTTTTGAGGTTGTTTATTAAGCACAGAATTTTTGTCATTGGATTTATGGCCTTGGGTTGTTCAATGAAAATAAACTATCAAGTTCTGTACAGGTTAGAGCAACATCAGATTCTGGTGATAACTTCTACAAAATCCCAAAAAATAGGACTAGAGCATTAACAAAGAGGTCTGATTCTCTTATCCGTTCGGAAAATAAAATAATAATTTGTCTCATTTTTGCCTTATTAATAGAGTTGTGAATTTTATGCATTAAAAATGCAAAATATGCACTATAATATGCGCGAAAAAATACCAAAATATGCACGAAAATATGCAACAAAACCAAAATATGCATGCAAATATCCAAGAAAAATACAATTTTTACCTAGAAATTTTTCATTTTTTAGTCAAAAAGATTCAAACAACAATTTTATATTAAGATTACTCCCATTTTAAAGGCATAGTCGACAAATTGAGTATTTTTTACTCCGTTGGACAATTTGAGGTTCGGCGTTTTGGCGGTGTGACCTTTTGGCGGTGTGACATTTTGGGGTGGGACATTATGTGTGTGGGCTTTTTTTCCCAAATTTTTTCAAAATTTTCACTTTTTGGCAGGATTTTGGGCAATTTTTGCGATATTTTCCCCAAAAACCTCAAAATATGCAGCAAAATATGCATTATGCAGCAAAGTCTGAAATATGCAAAAATATGCATTATATGCAAATAGAAACCCCCTCTAAAGTTTTCAAAACATGCGGAAACAGTGTTTTTTGTACATTATACATCATGCCAAGTTTGCAAAAAAAATATGCATTTGCATAAAAATCACAACTCTACTTATTAAAATAAGGCAGGTGGGAGGGGGGAGGGGTTTAATTAAGAAATAAATTAAACTTTTTTTACTTTAACTTATGAATTCTCCGATGAAAGCCATGGTTTAATTCCTTAACTATACTTTTTTTAAATTAATTTACCGTAGTCGTTTGTCTAAGTCTTCCTCCATTTTTCAAAGCATGATCTGCTGATAAATTTCTATATTTATTATCCATTTTTATATTTGTTGTTTCTACTTGTTCGGAAGAATTTAAATTTAATTCTTGAATTTGTGAGGATGTTGAAGAACCTTGAAAATTTTGTTTTAAATTTTTCCAAAAATTTTAATTGCAAGAATAAAATTTTTAAAATTAATTCTAATTCTAATAAATCAATGAAAAATTCAAAAAAATCCATGGGAACATGAAGGAGCTAAGAATAAATTATTAATAGCTAAATATGTACTAGGTGCTATTTGCTTAGAATTAAAACATGCATTTTTAACTATTTATAAATACACAGGAAAAAGGAATCTATTATAATAATAATTTTTTAAAATTATTCCTGCAGGTCAAAATAATATTAATAAATATTTGATAAATAATTTTGTGAGAACGATAGAAAAATTACCGAAAATTGTGATATTTAGATAAAAATTTTATAATCGGTAATTGAGTTTCAAGTGTAATTTTCAATTCCTGAGTTCGTAAACAGGGTCGGATAGACCTCAGATATACACCATATCTTCACCTATTAAATATAGCAGCACTATTAACACAATGGATTTGATAAATAGTATCTAGCTGCTATAATATTGGTGAAAAAACAATCGCTAGTTTGGCTGATTCGGAACCAAACCGCAAAACCAATGATTTTTCGCGTTCGATGGTTTCAGTTTCGAATATTCAAAGATTCACTATGAATCCTAGTAAGCACGGTTCAATCTCTGCCCTTTCGCACAACATAATCAGAGTATTTTTTAAAAAACTACTCAGCCTCGAAAAATCCAAATTTTCTCAAGTTCATAAGGAAATTGAATAAAAAATTTTTAGAATTATTCAATATATTATGAGACCATTTTTAAATTTATGCATAAAAACATCAAAATAGACTCAAAATAGACTTAATAGACATCGCCTTAGAATATTGCTTAAATTTCAACGAATTTAAGTTAAATTCCTGAATAAAATTCAAAAAATATTTTCTTGCAAATAAAATTCCCCTGTGCCATAATGTGCCATAATATTTTTAAAAAAGAATGTTGGAAGATGAGTAAGCACTGATATTAGCTTGGAAGAAACTCAAAGAAAAGTAGGAAAAAAATATTTTTCGAGGAAGAGCAAAAAAGTATTTTCCTTCCCCTTTCCTTCGCCTTTTCTGCCCCTTGACATTGCCATTTCAATAACTCGGTAACAGATATAAGAAAAATGTATTTTGGCATTTTTACGTTTTTGACAAATGATGGGAGCTATAAGATAAGAAATGAAAGGGGAAAGGATTTTATATTTTAAACAATAAAAGTAAAATATTAAATGGTTATTTCTGGCAAAAATTATGCCAAAAATAATTTTTAGGGAATTAAATGGGTTAAAAATTGAAAATAAATAATAAAGAGGCATTTAAAATGTCTAGGCAAAAATTAAAAATCTTAAGAGTTATTTGAGATATTAAAAATGGGTCGGATTGAAGAAAAAGTCGGGTCGGTATCGTGCCGAGCATTTCAAAACTTACTTTTGCTCGGATTTCGAATTAAAAAACGTGGATAGGATTTTGAGCCTGATTTGAAATATTTTCTTAAGCTTGTATACAAGCTGTTTCAAAATGCTTGAGTACCGATTTTCGAAGGTATTTGTTTTCTGAAAAAGCTGCTCGGGTATCGGTTTTGTTGCGCATATTAAAATCATTTTTTGAGGTTCTTTATCCAAAAATATTTTCTCCAAAACTTTGCAATTTTCTTTCCAAGCACAAAATTTATTTAAAGCACAAAGTTTAACAAAAAAATTTTTGCAAAGCTACATACTTAATCGTCATTCAAAGAGAATACTTGAAGAAAATATTTTCCAAATTTAAAGGAAAAAGTAATTGAGGTGCCAAAACAAAAATTCTAAAGAGTGTCTAGAAGTGCTTAGAAGGCAAAGCTTTTAATAGAAAATGACGAAATTTAAAGAGAAAGAAAATATTGGGAAAGGGAATGTGTCAATTGCTGACGCAAAAATAATAAAAAAAAGTAAAAATAATTTTGGGAAGGAACCTGGAAATATTTTTTTTTCAAAATATGAAAAATAAAAAATTGTGTTTTGAAAAAATGTCAATGAGTTGATACAGGGCTGGATTTCGCATTTTCGCGTTCGCATCTTTCATATATTTCACATTTTTTAGCGCGAAGCATTTCGCTTTTTATTTTTATATTTGTCCCTGGTTGATGCCCTTGATACATATTGGATCCGAGCAACAGACCCGGAGCAGAGCTAGTCGAAATAAAATATTTTTTAATTCCGTTCCGAAACGAAAATGAAAAACGATCACAAACGAGCGAAATTTTGCCTAGGCATGAATAGCACAACCAAAGTCTCTCGGATCCGTCCCATGGCAGATTATTGGTATTCCTTTAGAAAGTTTGAAGGTTTTATTAGGCATAGAAGCCAGATTTCTTATTTTTTATGTCCATAAATTCCCCAAAAATAAGAGTTGTTAGGAAAGGATAAATGGTGGTTATCGGAATATACCTACATATACATATAAAGTAATTTCCTATTTCCTCCCTTAAAAATAAAAAATGGAAAGAAAATGTGCGCAGAGTAAAAAAAACATTTTTTTTTCTATAAAAAACGAGTAAAAAAATAAATATAAAAAAAGTGCCAAAAGAATTTTTACTAATCCAATTTATGTCAAGAGGAAAATGTTAAAATTGGAATAGTTTCAAGTTAAATAAGGCATGGAAATGTGAGAAAAGGGAGTCGAATTTAAACGAGAAAATGTTGCAGAAAATGAAAAAAGTTTTTATAAATAGAACAATTAATTTATTGAAAATTAAAAGAAAATTTAATAAATATAAAAGTGAAGTTGATAAATATTAAAAAATAAAATTTATTACATTTGGGCGGGCAAGATATTCTTGTATGGTTCGAAAAATATGCGCAAATGCAAAAATTTTATAAAAAAGATTTAGAGATAGAAAGTTAACTAATAGAGTTTTTCAAATTTTTTGTTTATAAAAATATTTTTAAAATGTTTTTGAAAAGAAATTACGAACAAAAAAATTCCTAGAAAATAAGGATACTATCGGATTATCTCCAAAATTTTTGAACCTTTTTTTTATTCTCTACTTTTGAAAAATTACAAATGATTAATGGATTTTGTGGGAGGTAATCGGAATTAACCAAATATCATATGTAGAAGTCCCAGGTGTGAGATCCCTAAATGTGATTTGACTTGTCACTAATTCTAAAAATAAGCCAATTGTCATTAGTATTTAGTAAACCAAATTTCTGTTCGAACTTTTTAATAAATTAATTGAATCACTGGAAATTATGACCCATTGACCGTTGGTAAAAAACGAAATCATAGAAGAAATAATAAATATGTATGAGGAAGCGATAATTCGATAGTACCAAAATAATTTTGAAAAAATGAAAATAATTTGGTTAAAATTATGAATTTTGTTTTAATATTTTTCAAAATAACTCTAATTTAAATTCACCTTTTTGTCTTTTCATAACACGTATAGGCCTTAATAAATCATGCCCATTCAATGAAAGAATCCTTAAATCGCCGTGGAAACGAAACAAATGCTCTAAATTATCTAAAATAAAAGGAAATAATTTTAATAAAAAATATTTTCTACAAAATATCCAAAAATTTACTAGCTATTTTAGCAGTTCCAATAGGTTGAGCAATAGCTATTTCATTGATAGAAAGAATTAAAGGTTTGTTTCCAATATTATTTAGTGATTCTTTTAAAAATTAATTAAATTATTAATTCATTTTTTAATAAAAACACTTACGATTATGCCATTTTCCATCCAATTTTAACCCCATTCGTTGCCCCCTCCTTATTAGCTTGAGTGAATGCCAATGTATATTATTTGTAATATTTGCAAAACTCAGATTAAAAGTCTATAATTAAACTATTTTATTAAATATTTTCAAAAATTGTATATTGATATCTCCATGACACCCCCCGTGTTAACATCATCCTCTGGCATGTCTCTAGGAACTGGCTCCTGGGCCTGCCGGAATGGAAAGGGTTGGAGTTTGAGCCACCCCCATTTGAGCAAAAGGGGGTCAATGGTCAAAAGAGGTCAATCACAACAATCAGCATGATCACGATCTACCTACTCCAGATACCAGATCTCTTGTCGATAAATAATGACATTCTCGTTATTATGTTATTTTTAATAAAATCAACCAACACTTTGCTCATTTTCTTGAAATACCCAATGTACTATTAATCCTCCACTCCCAGTAATCGCTATCAACAAACGTTGTTTATCTTCATCCTTCTCGTTAATAATATCAGATTTTGTGTCAATTAAAACAAAAAGTTTTTTCTGTTTATTTAATTCATTTAAGGTTGTTCCCAGCTTTGGACGAAATTTTATCTCCAAATTTTCCGCCTCCAACTGCCAAGAATCAGAAAAATGAAATTTGGCCGAGAGAGATTCTGGAAGAGGGAAAGGCAAAGGGCGAGGCTCTAAAAATTATTTTAAAATATTTTTTGAATAATCCTTTTGAAACTTTGTTGACAATTAATTCCATCAAAAGGAGTGTCAGAGCAATCACAGTGATATGAATTGTGATATGAAGAACAAATACCACCATTTTTACATGGATTCTTGCTGCCCGGCTGTTTACAAAAATCAACAGAGAAAGAGAATGGGCAACCAATTGAGATTGCTTAAAATTAATGTTAAAACAAAATTATATATAATGGAGGCAGGCAGATTAATCCATAACGGTTTCCTAAAATCCTACAAATATGCAAACTTATCTTATTTTTTTGATTAGCTACGAGATTACCTATGAATATTCGCGTATGGGATTTTACGAGATCCAGTCAGGGATTCCGGAATTTATGAACTCAGTCCTGAAGTATATCTCACGTCCAATCTTAGAAATTACTCAATTCCAAGTAAGCGCCCGATCTCCCTCGATTAATTATACACCCTAGCGTTAGGTTCAACAATAATTACTAAGTGCAAGGAAATGCAGTATTCTATTTGTGGGGAATAAATATTTCATAGTTACATCTATTTATTTTTGATGAAAGACTTCCTTCATTTGGTTTTTCCGTTGGCAATAATTTTGCTGAGTGAAACATATGAGCAATTTCGATATTTATACCATTTAAACGAATATTTTTCATACAACCAAGAAAGCCTTGACGAAGATTTATTGTCCAAACCTTTAAAAATTTATGAAAATAAAGTTGTAAATTCACTTTATTGAGAAAGTGTTGGGTTTCTATAATTCGTGTCGGTGTTAAAATTCCAGTATGATAGAACAATTTATTTCAACTAGAACAGCACTAACTAATATAGCCCAGTGATGAGTTTGAGCACTTTGTGACACACCTACATTTATATCCTGGCTCTGACTCAGTACATTTTAAAGTCTTAGCTACGACTGATTCAAAATCCGGACTAGCTCCCATAACATTTAAAGCAGATGAAAAATTGAGTACAATGCCGCTCAATTAGGGATTATATGTTCATAAAATTAATTACACATGAAGGATAATTTCTTATTATTTCAGCAGGTTCATCCATTTCAATAACTGTTACAGCTTTAACTTGATGGTCATTTTCATTTACTTGGTTAAAAGAAAGCAAGTCGGGCCAAGGGACAGCTCCAAGGAAAATTGGTTCATCTATTTAAATTTCAAATAATTTACGGTTACTTTCATATCTTACCTATATCTAAATTTGCTGAAATTCCGGGACAGGAAAATTCAGTTCGGAGTGAATCAACTGAGATGAAACCTTTAAAAATTCAAAAAAATTCAATTCGAAAATTATCAAAATTTCTTTTAAAAATCCAATCCACCTTTACGTCCACCCCTTTCCATAACAACGCTATGCCATAAGCCATCGTTCAGGGATTTTGCAGAGGCCTTAAAATTTGATAAGAATTTTAAATTTTAATTAAATTTTCTTTTCAAAATTACCTGAAGTCGAATATCACCAGATCCAAGATTTACTATCATCTTAAAACGATCCTGATTTAATTAATTTAAATCTTAACGCACAAATAAATGCCTATCAATTAATTCAAAAGCCAAATAATCACAAATTGTAAAATTCCTGCATTGTGCTATTCCATGATATAATAGTAATCCACAAGGGGTTAATGTTCGGAATTGGAAGGCTTAAAGCAATTATTATTTACAGCAAGAGATACTGTATAGGCTATGAAATTAGATTTGAATCTCCCATCGAATCTCGGTATCTCTCACTATCTCTCATTCTTATTCCTCTCTCCCTCTATCTGTCACTCTTATCTCACTCACTTTGATGTCTCTACTCTCTTTCTGAAAGCTCCTTTATCAGAACCGAGATTTTTCTTGAACCTTGTACGATTCACAAGCGATACTAGTCTCAATTTATAAAATAATAAAAGGGCATTTAAAAAGCACTTGAAGAAATTTTTTTTCTTTATTAGATACATTTAACGCTGTATTTTGAATTTTTAAAAACAATATTTCTCCAAAAAACAAACCTAAAGTTCCACGGGACGGAGAACGCCAGGGAGGTAATTTAGTATAATTATTTCCATTATTAAAAGAAAAAATTAAAGGAGCATTTTGAGCACTTGGCATACAAGAGAATGTAAGGTCACCAAAAGTTTGGACTTAAATATTATCTTTTATGATTAAATTTTAATTGAAATATTATTTGTTATTTATCACTTTTATTACATTTTTTAATACAATCATTACTAAATTAAAGTAATTTTTAGTCAAAAAACAAACCATTAGATTGACCAAATCCTTGATCTGCCAATTGAATTAAATTTAGTTCAACAGGACCCGATTGGAAAAATATCTGAAAGCTTGGTTAAATATCAAGTTACTTTTAACGATAATTTGGAGAAAAAATAATTATTATTCGGTATGTGTTAAGTAGAGTTGTGCCAAACCGTTTAATTTTGAAAAAACCGTATACCGTTTATGCCGTTTATCTGAGACCCGTATACCGTTTCGTTTATTTTTGAAGACCCCGTTTAAACGCCCGTTTACCGTTTATTTTCAAAATTTTTTAAAATCAATTCATAATTCAGAAAAATCGATGAAAATTCATTAATTTTGCTCATCGCTCTTTATAAAAATTATATTCAACAATAAATTCATCATAGCAATGGATTTAGAGGGTAAAGGACAGGCTGAAGATAGGGAGACCCGATATCACCCCTGGAGATTAAGAGTGATATAAGTGGTTTTGGAAATTTGGAGGATTTGAATATATATAGGAGGATTGAGTTGGGATATCGGTAGATTAGGAGTTATTAAAGGGGATCAGAGGATTAAGGTTATCAGGATCGAATATCTTAGGATTAAGGTGATGTAGGGGGATTTAAAATGATTGAGGGGATCTGAAGAGATATCAAAGGATTAAGGATGGTATAGATAATGTCAATTAGAGGATTGAGGGATTTGAAGGGAAATTGGGGATTTGAAAGGATAATAAGGATTTTCCTTTTTCAGCGCCGCAGGCGAAAATTTTGATAATTTCGGAGGTTCTTAAGTCAGATTTCTTCCATTTTTTGCGCCGCAGGCGAAAATTTTGAGAAATTCTGATGTCGTTAAGTCAGATTTATTCCATTTTTTGCGCCGCAGGCAAAAATTTTGAAAATTTTGAAAAGCCAGAAGCCAGATTTCTACCATTATCAGCGCCGCTGGCGGGTATGTATATCGCGGGCGAAAATTTTTATAGTTGTGGAAGGCCTACAAGCTAGATTTCCTCCCTTTTTTGCGCCGCAGGCAAAAATTTTTTGATTTTAGTGTGCCAGACTGCAAAAATTTTCGTTTTAAGCCACTAATTTTAAGAAAAAATTAAACGAATTAAACGCCGTTTAGAAGGACCGTATACCGTTTATGCCGTTTATCTGAGACCCGTATACCGTTCCGTTTAATTTTACCAAAAAACCCGTTTACCGTATACCGTTTACCGTTTAGCTAAACGGTTTGGCACAACCCTAGTGTTAAGTATAGAAGCAGTCTTAGCGGTCAGTCTTGATCGAGATCTGAATTACAATCGTTTCCTGTTTTTGATCATTAAAACCTAATACCATAATTGTTATTCTTGTATTTACCCTTGTGGTAATTTATTATTCTATTTTTGGTGCTATTTTGTTCGCGAATAGGCTAGGTTGCATCCTATGACATAATAATTATTCAGGAGAACCACGATTTTGCATCCAATATTGGGGATTAAAAAATTGTGATCAAATTAAATGTATGAGACAGACAGTATAGCATTTTCTATCACAAGATTCTTTATAAAAACACCTTTTTTAGGCATCCACGAAATGGTAATAAATGTTCTGGCGGCATTAAATGTCTCAAGTTTTGAGGCACACCTCCAACAAAAAAGAAAGAATTTCCTAGCCATTTTAATCGTGGAGTAAATTGTAAAACTTTCTGATCAAAAATATCATCAACAATTAGTCGAATCTTTAAAAAAATAAATTTTAAATTAAATAATTATCAAAGAAAATGAAAGAAAAAAAATTTAAAAAATGCCTAGAATGGCCACAGCAAATAAATGTTTTAAAAAATTCAAGAAAAAGTTTTTAAAAAATATAAGTGCTTCTTAACAGAATTTTTATTTAATACTGCAATACAAATACGAAAACAAAAAATATTTTTTTGTGAATTGTCGGCAACCTACCGAAATAACAGCACCTTTAAATCCAGGCTAGAATTAAAGATTTAAAAATTTAAATATTGTAATTGAGGAAATGCTTGTCGTAAGACCTCTAATATCTAAAATTGAAGGATAGAAAAAGTCAGAAAAGTATAAATAAAAAAGTCCGAAATTTTTGTTTCTCTATCGGTTCCTGATCTGGATATCCGAAGATTTTTTTATTTCCACCACTCTACAAATATTTATACACAAAATTAAATGTTCTGGTTGGCCTGAGAGGAAATATCTTCTTAGGGAATAATTTAATATATTCACTTCAATTATCTAGATAAGAAGATTAAAAATCGAACTCTTTGTCCTCTCATGATCAACGAGATCATTTAACTATTATTGTCTTCGTCCAAATCCCATAATTAAAACCTACAGAATTTAGTTCTCTCACAACACAAACACTATGCCATAAATTATTATCAAAATGTAAAGGCAGTCTTTGGTTGCGATCTTGAACTCGAATAAGGCGTTTGTCAGTTTCTGCTAATTGATGTGTTGCTAGAAGTTCTCCATTTTCAATTGTTAATTTGAAATTACTCTTGATTTAATAATAATTATAATTAAATAATTTTTTATAATTATAAAAATATTTTAACTTTCTAAACCTTTCCAAAGAATAAATAAAACGAGAATCTCCATGAATTTACAGCCAACTCTACCTAAGTGGAGAATCCCGACCCTCCATGATCGAGGTTTCAGGAGGGCATTTAGGGCTTCCAGGCTTTTTGCCAAAAAGATCTTCGGGGAAGGGGATTTTCGTGGTACTGAGTGAGTGCTCAATGTAATAGACAGACATTTTTCACAAAATTTTTTTTATCAAAATAACGTATTTTCAGTAATAATCCACAAAAACTTCCTTTTCTCCATAATTGTGCTTATAAAAGAGGAAAATTTTTTATTTTCTAAATTGAAATTTTAAATTTCTCCAATTCAGAGAATGGGGCTATGTTAATGTCCTATTTTTTATTTTCATTTAATCCTCCACATACCCATTTAAAAGTATACCTTAGAATCCCCAGCAACAAATAGAAGAAAATTTTTAGAAAAATTGGTTCTAAAGGAGATATTAAAAATTTCTCGATGACTCAATACGGCCAAAAGGTCTTCATCATTAATTCCATTATTATTCGCTTCATTATGTAAATTATCGTAGCCCATCCATTCATTTCCAAAAAATGATACTTCTGTGCTTGGCTTTTCTATCAATATTAATTAACTTAACTAAAACACCTTTATTTGCTTTAATTAAAGCCCTAAGCTTCTATTTACCAATAGGCCATTTTTATTTGACTCATAACAGATATGGACCTGAGACGGAAAGTATACTTTTCGCTGAGTCCCGATCCCCAAAAAACTGGTATTCCCGACGTTTTTCAGGTTGGGAATCCCGATTTCACGAAATAAAATTTTTTTTGTCGGCTCATTCCCTGATACATAACAGTTATCCTGCGACCCGATTATCGATTCCCGAAAATCGCAAATTTTCGACATTTATTTTTGGTCGGAATCAATTAAAATATCGTCATTAATTTCTGTACACCGATTCCAGAAATTATTTTGAAAGTCGTGAATTTTCGGCAATGTTATTATTGTATTTCATTAATTAGTCGAATTTCTTAACTTTTTGACTTATACAATATATGGATAGAAGCGGGGATTAATTAAAGCATTTAAAGTAAATTATAATTTTATTAAATTCTCTCACTATTTTCACATCTTCTCCCTTCATAATCTGAATAAAAACAATCACAACGAGGCCCATTATTTGAACTATAACACAATCCAGAATTTAAACAAAAGTTATTTTCATTTTTTGATTTGATATGTTTTGAATTGTGTTCTCTAAAGGAAAAAATTAAAAAATAAATTATTTATTAATATAATTTTCATTAGTATTCCACAATCTAACTGGACGTTTCCGAAGGCACAGGATATTACCGCTCCGGCTTTTGGTAGCTCCACGGACTACCATTCCGAAAACTAATGAGTATCGGAGCACGGGGACTTATCTATACTAATTTTTATCAAAATTTGTCGGTACATTTTCGATTCACAACACAAATTTGTAATATTTAATAATAGCCTTGTTTTCACAATCAAAAATTAAATAAATAATATAATTGCAATTACTTCAAACAATAATTATCATCAGTTTTTCGAGTACCAAAAGAGTCAATCATTAAAGGTGCAGCCATTCCTTGTGGATATATTCTATACATTAAATTACGAATTAAACCAGCAAATCTTTTAGAATATCTTCTTAATGGAGCGCTGAGTTTTTCGACATCCTTTTTAATTTTTGAGAAATTTTTAAAAATAATTTTTAACTTTTTTTGAAATTTTCCCTCTAATACTTCAAAAATAAATGAAATGCTCTAATTAAAGCCCTGGACTTTTTTTTCCAACAAGTCACCTTGATTGGTTTAATATTAGATATAGGCTTTTACTATCAGAGATTTCCCGCGTGGGCTTGTATTAAATAGGGGCTTCTAATAGAGCCGGGCTATAATTAGAACATTCACGGTATTTCTTCTTTTCTTTTATTTTTATATGAAAAATAGTAATTTTGTCCTTTTTTCAAAAAATATTCTTAAGATCATTTATTGTCGTCTTTTTCACAGCTAATTCCAAAAAAGAAAATAAATCCCTAGTGGCTTATGTACATATGTATGTAAATATAGTCCCAAAAAGTGTGCAGGATATATTTTTTAAATGGAAAAAATAACAAAAATTGTTTTTTGAATTAAAAAATATTGTTTTGCGTATTTATGGAATATTTCAAAAATTACTCTAATTAAAATTATAAAATTATTTTTACTCATTCTATCCTCCTCCCAAAATCGTTACGATATTCTTCTTATCCATAAATCGGGGATATCACTAGAGATGAGAGATTAAGGTGGTTATAAAGGAAATTTCCTTATTAAGAAAATATCCTTAATACGTTAAAAAATAATTAATTTACTTTAGGTATTCCACCAACAAAAATATCAGAATTCGTTCGAATATTTCCAAGCATAAAACTTTTTTGTTTGTCTAATAAACAAAATACAATTTCGTCGTCAAGCTGGATTTTAATATTCTCCCAAGCCTGGCATAAAAATATTTTTAATTTCAAAGATTGGAAAGGTTAATTGGTATGATTTGTATTTATGGATTGGAATGGTATTATATCTAGGATTCAATAAGGGATGAATATCAAGATTTGATTTTTCGATATCTTCCCTAGTATCCCTTTTAATCTCTCCTCTTAACCTCCTCCTTAAAATTCCAAGATATCCTTCTTAACCTCTAAATGTGGATATAATATATTTAATTAAAAACTAAGGAGGATATCAAGGGTACTATTTTAACCCGAAACCCGACTTTATTCTCAGCCCTATCCATCTCTGATATGATTATTTAATTATCTACTTGAAATAAAGTAAAATAATGCCATTTTCCATCATCCACCTTAGTTTCCATCAAATAAATATTGTGCCTCTTAGGCGGAATAATTTCAATTTCTCCAATTCTGAATTCAACCAGAATATAACTTTCGAGTATACTAATTATAAGAAAATTGTGATTAATTGCTCCTAAAATAATTTTAAATTAGAATAAATTATTTTTGAGAGGTAATAGAGTATGAAATTCCTAAGGAATTTAAATTACTAGCCAATTGTATAGAGTTCGGGCATTAACTTTGCCCTATTAAGTTCAATGAAATAATTTCTATTTTTCGTAAAAAAATTTTTCTGTCAATTTAGTGGTATGTGCTTGTATCCTTTTGGCTGTTCGTATAAACAATTAAGATTTAAATTAAGAAAATTTCTATAGAATACATAAAAATTATTAATGCCTTAACCGTCTTCAAAGTTGGGGGAGAGGGTGGGATGGGAATAATATTTTTGGTAACTATAATTAGTTTTGCCCTAATAAAATTAATTTATAAATGGGTTTATTTTTTAGTTAAAATTAATTATTAGGTAATTTATTAATTCACCATCATCAGTATAAAGAATTATTGCGTTTGATTGATAAGTTTTAAATTCAAATTTAATTTCATTTTCGAATGTCTGAGCCCATTTTGGATATCTAAATAATACTTTATTTTTCCCATTTTTATTTTAAAGACCTAGCAAAAGATTCACGTCCACCAGACAAAATTAGCGCCTTAATTGATGCAAAAGACACCATAATTATTAAAATAAGGAAGGTTACTAGATAATTATTTTGAGCAACAATAAAAATTTTTAACATGTGAATATTCCCCTTAAAAGTTAAAAAAATTTGGCTCTTGTCCAGATTATGCGTCCAATGGCACCTTTACGCGTTCAATCAAATTTTACGCATCAAATCACATTTTGAAGTACCAGATTCTTCATCAGTGCTGGGTATTTGCCATTTGTTGGCTCCGGCTCCGGGCTCCGGGGTTTCAAAATCTTGGCTCCGGCTCCGGCTCCGAGCTCCGGGGTTTCAAAATCTTGGCTCCGGCTCCGGCTCCGGGCTCCGACCTTTTAAAATCTTGGCTCCGGCTCCAGCTCCGGCTCCGGAGCCGGCGATTTTCGGAGCCGCTCCATGTTGGCTCCGGGCTCCGGCTGGAAAATCAATTAATTATTTTTCATTGGGGGATTTGGGTAGATAAAGGGGGATATCGAGTGATATCAGAGGATTAAGAGGAGTATGTTGGATATGTTGGATTTATCCTCTCATTATCACTTGGTTTTTGCGCCGCAGGCAAAAATTTTGTGAATTTTGGAAGATTCTTAAGACAAAAATCTTCCTTTTTTTCGCCGCAGGCGAAAATTTTGAGAATTTTGGAAGATTCTTAAGACAAAAATCTTCCTTTTTTGCGCCGCAGGCGAAAATTTTGAGAATTTTGGAAGATCCTTAAGCCAAAAATCTTCCTTTTTTGCGCCGCAGGCAAAAATTTTGAAAAATTTGACCCTCAGGAGACTAAAATTAATCAATTTAAAAAATTTATCCAGCTTTATTTATTTAAAAAATGCTTATTATAATCTATTTTCCAAAGCAAAACAATTATTTAATCACTTTTTGTAATATTTTTCGAACCTATAACCGGATAAAATTCGGAACCTAACTCACTATCCATTCAACCACAACTACTTTACAAAGTTAAAGAAAGAAAATCTTTTTTACCCGTCTCAATTTTCTCTTCCTTTTCTTTTCTCGCCTACCATCTTTGCTTACTTCTTTTTCTCTAACCCATCTTTAGGGGTGTATAGCCGGAGCCGTGGGGAATTGGAAAACCTTGGCTCCGGCTCCGGCTCCGGGCTCCGGGGTTTGAAATTCTTGGCTCCGGCTCCAGCTCCGGCTCCGGGGTTTTCAAAATCTTAGCTCCGGCTCCGGCTCCGGCTCCGCCGGAGCCGGCTCCGGAGCCGGGCTCCGGAGCTAGCTCCCGGAGCCATACCCAGCACTGTTCTTCATATTAGAACAATGGTCCGGTATCGTGCGGGTGTAACATAACTCTGAGTGAGAAGATCTCTCTATTTCCTTAGATTTTATGGTACTAAAATGAAGAACCGGGTACTTAAAAAATATAAGTTGGACTCGTAAGCTTTTCATTATACACGTAAAGGCTGATTGGAATTTGAACAAGAGCCAAAAATTTTTCTAAATTATTTTTAAAAATTAATAAAAATAATAGGAACACACTAAAATTATTTAAAACAACACTAAAAGCATACTAATATTTATGTCTGGCCAGAAAAAAAAAGCTTTTTGGCTAGTAATTGTTGTTTTTCTAGCTAGTAGTAAAGAGAATATTATTTAGAGGGTTATATATTTAGGGGGAAGGTGAGGAATTATTTATTTGAAAGGGTATAAAGTTGGAATATTTTTGAGTTAAAAATGTGTTGGATATAGTTCATGCGTTAAAAATTATTTTAAAAATTAAATAAAAATATTTCAAATAAAAAAATAAAAAGATAAAAATTAGAAATAAAAAATAAATAATAATAAGCTTATCCAGGAGAGTTTTTATTTTATTTTTTCAAATTTATATTTGTGGTCGCTATAGAAATAATATAAGAAAAATTATCGAACTTAAAAAATATTTAACAATCATACTTTTTTAAATTTAAATTAGATAGAATTTGTCCTCGACCCCTGACTACCCCGATTCCCCGATTACATTGAAGATGATTTTTAGGCCTTTACGCGATCTGGATCCCTGACAGTCTATTTTATTCTTCCAAGTTCTTCGAAAATTCAGGAATTAAATAAGGTTGGTGCAATTAAATAACACCAACCAATTAAATAAGGTTGGTGCCCGAATCTATGTCACATATGAAGTCTATCTCCGAGATCACCGCTCCCTGAGAAAGTGAAAAAAAAAATGTAAAAATAACCAGATAGCTTGATAAAAAGCTGAAATATAAGATAAAATTTCAATAGTAACAAAATTTAATTTTATTTTGCAAAAAAAACAAAGCTAAATATCGCCCAAAAACATAAATAACGTTTTTTCTTAGTATAAAAAATTTACATTTAAAATTATTAAAAAAAATTATTTTTTAATAAAAAAATTCAAAACCAACATAAATATTAACCAAAATAATAAGTAAATATCAATTACAAAGTCAAGTCCAACCATTTTAGGCAAACATTGACTCATTTTTGGGCGCGTGAGATTTTTGAAAGGCAAAAATGGTTGAGCCGTTGGATAAAAATGAGACTAGAAATGGTAAAAGAGTACATAGCTGAGGAAAATATTTTTAGAAAAAAATTTTTTTAATAAAAATAAATTTTATTATAAAAATAAAAAGTAGCTTTATTTAATTGAAATATTGAGAGAATAATTAAATAAAAATTAAAAATAATGGAAATTGTCTTAATAAAGAATAGATAATTTAATTAAGATATCGAGATTATGCAAAATAAAATATAATAATTAAATAAAGGAATTCTATTTGACTATATAAAATCCGGCAGACATAAAAAATAAATTACAGATTTCGGAATCGAGAATTTACAACCAATAAACTATTAAATTGCTTTTTCAAAAATTAAACTTCGTTTTTTGCCAAAGTAATTTTATGCGCAATTTGTGGTTTGGTTAGTTAGATAAGGCTAAAAATTTACAAAAATAAAGAAGGCCAAAGAAAATTTTTTTGAGTAAAATTTGAGTAAAATCAAAAAAAATTTCCTCATGTATTTAATAATTAATATTTTTATAGCTAATTAAAAATCAAAATTTAGAAATTAAAAAATAAATAGAAAAATAAATTTAGAAATTAATATTTGACAAAATTATTTAGAAAAATTAAACCAAAATTTTTTTGACTTAATTTGCAAATTTTGACTACTTAAATTTTAGCTCCTTTTTGCCTTATTCTTTTCAAATCTTCATCCCTTTATGTTTTGGATTTTTAGTTTTTTTTCTTTTAAAAGGACACTTTCCATCAAATGCCGTTTTGTCAGCCGCGAGGGAGTGCGTGGGAGAGGGAAGGGGAAAGAAGGGAGGGAGGGAATTCTGGGCGGCATGGGAACCGGAATGAGCTTTTTCTAGCTTTTTACTCCATTTCCTTTAAGTTTCTTCCGTCCCTTTGGGAAGACAAATTTTTGGAAGAAATCAAGTTTGGACAAAGCTTTTTGGTGTTTATGATTAGTTTTTAAGCTAGTTTATAAATTTGTTTATTTATTTTAAAAAATAAAAATATGAATTGAATTTTTTCTGTATTTTTGGTTTTTAGTTTGGATAATATTAATTTTGAAATAAATGGAAGGAAAAACACAAAATTCAAAAGGAAAAAAATTAAAATTTTGAATTTTCAAGGCATAAATTCCTTCGAGGCATAAATTTCGAGGCGAAATTTTGAGGCATAAATTTCTCTCTTTATAAAGTTGGTCAGACTTGTTTTATAACCAAAAATTTTGAAAACCGAAAATTTTGAACAATTTTTACGAAATTAAAATAACCAAAACTTTTTGAAAATCAATAATTAAAAAAATCTCCCCCAAATAAAACCGATATTAGACCAAAACACAAACCGAGAGCAAGGCGAAAGTACGAAATGTACGAGTCCTCAATACGAGTCCAATTATTTAGATGCGATGATTTTGGTGTCTTTCGAGTCGGCTCGACGAGCTCTAACTGAACGAGCTCTTCATATTCGAATTTTTGGTGCCAAAAATCGGCGTTGTATCATCGGGTTGGATGGTGACACAGTCGGTTGT
Source organism: Meloidogyne enterolobii (assembly GCA_963681835.1). NCBI lineage: Eukaryota > Metazoa > Nematoda > Chromadorea > Rhabditida > Meloidogynidae > Meloidogyne > Meloidogyne enterolobii. The sequence goes on from CAVMJV010000029.1 coordinate 2,077,710, forward strand.
GCTTTGGTCTGGGCTCATTCTATGATGGTTCAATTCCATCTCCCATCCAAACAATTTTTCCACAGCAATGAACATCGTATGCAATAGTTACAATTCCTAATAGTTTTTGTTCTGACTAGGGTAAATTAATGTGGAATTATAAAATCCTTAAAAAATTTTTACCAAGAAAAGTTGAACTAACACGAAATTTAATAATTAATGTTTTGAGTAGTGAAGAAATACATATTTATATTAATGAATATTTATTTTCCTATCGTCGTTTATCACCGCATGTATCAAAATAAGTTTACCTTAAGGATATGTAAAAACATTAGGATAGGTGGAATATCCATGAAAAAATTTTCCTTTGCCCGAAAACAAGCTACCCTCAAAACTACATAATTAAGGGAAGTGCTATAAATGACAGCAAGTGCAATAGCCCTCCCTTTACGGATGCCAAATATTTATCTTTAACTTTCGTTTATATTTATTTTTTAAATTTATACTTTTTCTAAATCTAATTTTTATACTAAAACTAAAAATAACAAAATAGAATGAATATTTGATAAAAAAATTTTATCTTTGTTTTTGTTTAAATTTTACTCATAATTTTCTTGGTTTTTTAATTTTTTTAAATTTTTTTGTCATTTTCTGAAATTTTTCTTGTTTTTAGATTTAATTTTTACATTTTTGGTCGACAATTTTTAGTCCAGTCTCTTGTGTTTACCGAAAGGGATTTAAATAATTCTCGGCTCACTCAATCAGATCCTGCTGCCTCAACATCTTTAGCTTTATCATCTCCTCCTTCAACGTTTGAAGCTTCACCTGCTAAAATTAAACAATAAATTTTTGTATTTTTAATTTTTATTCTAATAAAAATATTTTGGAAAATTTTTGTAATTGAAAATATAAACAGATAGGGAATCACAGAGCTTCTAATTGTGCGGATGTTTCCTAATTTTTTTTGATTGGTCGATTAGATTATTTATAAAAACGCGGATTTAAAGATTTTTGTGGGTTTTAGTTGAATACAGAGGATTTTTTTATATTTTCTTGTAGTCTAGAAAATTTTGCGCGCTCAAAAAGATATATGGGAGAGAACGGAGCAGTTCAACTGAGTCCGCACGATTGAGTCCTCACGATTGAGTCCGCACGATTGAGTCCCCACGATTGAGTCCCGGCACAATTGAGTCCCCACGATTGAGTCCGCACGATTGAGTCCCCCTTGTACATATATACCTCAATTGAGTCCCCGTGGATTTAGTTTTAAAAATTTCATTTTTTAATTTAAATTATTCCAAATAAGGTTGGCCCCCGTCGGCGGGGGGTTTTCACGGGGGGCGGGGACGTGGAAAATTTTTTCTTTTTTCACGGGGGAGGGGAAGGGGATGGGGAAAAAATTTTTTTCACGTGGGGAGAGGGCGGGGATTGAGGAAGTTTTTTTCACGGGGTAGGTGACGGGAACGGGGAAAATTTTTTTCACGGGGTAGGTGACGGGAACGGGGAAAATTTTTTCACGGGGTAGGTGACGGGAACGGGGAAAATTTTTTTCACGGGGTAGGTGACGGGAACGGGGAAAATTTTTTCACGGGGTAGGTGACGGGAACGGGGAAAATTTTTTCACGGGGTAGGTGACGGGAACGGGGAAAATTTTTTTCACGGGGGCGGGGACGAGGAAATTTTTTTCTTTTTTCACGGGGGCGGGACGGGGAAATTCTTTTCTTTTTTCACGGGGGAGGGGAAATTTTTGTGGGAATTTGCATGCAATCTAATTTACTGTCGACATATCCCTCTTACTCCCTCTCAATCTCTCGATTTCTACCTTAATCCACCGATATCCCTTTTAATCCCTTAAAATCCCTGTATATCCCTCCAAATCCACCGATATCTCTCTTATCCCTCGTGCCACGCACAAGTCCCCTGATGTCTACTTAATCCTTCCAAATCCCCCGATATCCCTCTTAATCCTTTTTAATATAATTAAATCCATGGGGACTCAATTGAGGTATATATGTACAAGGGGGACTCAATCGTGCGGACTCAATCGTGGGGACTCAATCGTGCCGGGACTCAATCGTGGGGACTCAATCGTGCGGACTCAATCGTGAGGACTCAATCGTGCGGACTCAGTTGAGGTGTACCGGGAGAGAAATATTAATTGAATTGAGTGAGAATAAAAATTTTCAATTGTTGGCCACGCCCAAACAATCGCCAACAATTGCCCTAACAACAGAAGGCCGACACGAAGAATGTTGTTACTTCATTGAAACAGATTGTGTCAACAACCATGCAAGGTTGTATTAACAACATATATTAGGAATGTTGTTCTTTAATGTGAAGGGGTTGTTCCATCAATCCGGCATGCTGTTCTAACTCGAAAAAAGTTGTTTCAACACGGCAGAATGACGGGGCAAAACGACAGGGTATGTGTGCAAAACGACACGGCAAAAATTGTTCCAAGTCTGGGGATGTTTTTTCAAGGACGGAGAAGATATTTTCATCAAAAGTTGAATTTGTTCCATCAACCGAGGATGTTGATCAGTGGAAGAAATCTGGCTTCTTGAGCTCTAAATTTTTCAAAATTTTCACCTTGGCGCTAAAAATCAAAATTTTTGGTGCCTTCGGCGCCGAATTCTAATTTAATTTTGAGTGTATTTTTTATTTGGAAATTTAGTCCCTATGTACTTTTAAATCGAAATTGTTTCATCCGGTGATTCAATTTCCGGAAAAAAAAAGAAGAAAAGGAACACATAATGTTAAAGATGGACAAAAAAGATAAAAAAAGCTATTAATTTTATTTTTTATATTTTTTAGTGTAAAGTCCATTTTTTCTTATTTATTTATCCCCACTTTTAAGCATCTACATAAAATTATTTCCTTTTCTTTTGTAAAGTCTTTTCCATTGGCTTCGCTTGCCATACACACACAAATCACTAATAAAATACTCTGCCCCCTTTCTACTAATATTTAAACTGAATATCCATCCACCTTTTCGTTCGTTCGTTGTATTCATTTACATTTTTTATTCTTCTTCAATCTACACCTTTTTTCTTTGGAAATAAAATTGTTTTTAAATAAAATTTCTTTAATCAATTGGTAAGAAATTAGAAAATTTTAAATATATTCACAAAGGAAGTGAATATAAGAGTTGCAAATTAGAGAGTTTGCAACAAGTGGCGACCCAGACTACAAAAATTTTATTAAAATTTTAACTACAAAAAGTTTTTAAATTTCTGCAAAATTAGAAATTTAATAAATTGACGACAAAATAATTAATTGTCATCAAAAATTGATTTAGCAAATACAAAAATTTAATTTGCTACAAATCAAAAATTAATTATTAAAGCACATCAAAAAATTAATTGTGGTCAAAAATACTTAAATCAGTGATTGAAGAATAAATTGTAGGTTTTAAATAATTTAAATCAAATTAAAATTTTGAAAAACAAAAATTTTAACAAAAATTGAAAAAATGAGCCGCATGTTGAAATCACTCACAAAAAGAGCGGCAGAAAAAGTGCAAAATCTTTTAAAAATTAGTGCTCCAAAAGAGCCTGATAGCCAAGATGAAGATTACATTTTTGGTCTCTGCGAAACATTAGACCAATTATGTATAGAAATTGAAGAATTAACCGAGGCACACTCGGATTTGAAAGAGATTAATTCTAAATGGATGTCTTTAGTCCAAAGGTGCTCCCAATCAGAAAAAGCTGCAAATGAGACAGCTTATGAAGAAACGGCCTCTTTCTACAAAATAGAAGAGTGCTTGAATGAAGCAGAAACACGTCTTAGAGAACTTAAAGAGTTGGAAAGACGTCTTAAATCGGAAAAGAGAAAAGAAGAACGTAGGGAAGCAGCATCTACGACTAACATATCCAGAGGCCAACAGGTATTTGGGTTTAGCTTTAAACCTCCTAGGCAAGAAATTGGAAAATTTTCTGGTAAACAAATAGATTGGCCAGAATGGTGGCAAATTTTTGAGGCCACTGTACATGAAACAGAAGGAAGCGAGGAAGTAAAACACGCTGTACTAAAACAGTGTGTTGAAGGAGAGGCAAAATCTCTTATCGCTGGCTTGAAATTAAGCGATTATCAAGTGGCTATAGACCTCTTAAAACAGAGGTATGGTAGTGAAGAAGAATATACTAGAAATTTACATTCGCAACTTGAAAGTTTAAAGCCTTGTCAGAGCTTTCAGGATTGCCGTAAATTTTCTATTGAAATTGAAAGGATATGCCGACTCCTTGAAAATAATGGCCAAAATATATCTGGGCAAGGAATATGGATGAGTTTAGAAATGAAACTTACCATCCCAATTTTGCGCGAAATACAAACTAAAAAAGCGCTGGCCAAAACGCTAAGAACAGAATGGGATACTACCGCCTTCAGAAAAGCCCTAAGGGAAGTAATCGAAAAAGAGGAACTTGTCCTATCTATTCATGGAAAATCACCTGAAAAAGGCACAGAAAGTAGGTATAACCCAAAAGGTTCAAGAAACTTCCAAAATGGAGGAAGAAATTCCAATGAAAAAGAAATAACCAGGACATTTGCTAATACGGAGGCTAAAAATAGAAATTTTAATGATAGAGCGAAATTTAACAAAAATAATGGCCAAAATCAAAATAGAACTGAAGGCGGGAGGCGTTCCCCAATATACCCATGTATATTTTGTGGAAAAAATGGGCACTGGGGAGACGAATGCCGAAAAACAAGCACAGCAAAAGACAGACGCAAAAAATTAATTGAATTAAAAAGATGCATCTTTTGCATTAAACCAGAACATAACGGGGATTGCAAAAGACCTATCCGATGTTTCCACTGTCAAGAAAGACACAACACGGCTCTTTGCGAAAAAACTTATAAGGAAAATAACAGTAAAATTGAAGGAAACGTTTTGCAAAACTTGGCACTTTTACAGAAACCGCGGCAAAAAAGAATTTTGCTATGCCGTGAAGCCGTTATATTTAATCCGTCTAGTCCCGAAAAAAGGACTACAGGAATGGTATTTATCGATTGTGGATCCCAAAGATCTTACATTCGAAAAGGAATAGCGCAAAAGTTGGGCTTGCGTACTTCTCAAAAAGAGGTACAAAGAATCCAACCTTTTCCAGCCAACAGATCCCCAATAATCGAATTTCAGGCAGACATATTCAGATTAGGGATTGAGAAAAACAGAAACGGGCAAATGTTTGTAGAAGTAGGGCAGCTGGATAATTTGCACAGCTTGATCACTCAAATGCCTGTGGTTTTGGCTCCAGAAGACGAGCGCGAAGTAGATCTGAAATCCAATAAAATACCGCACTCAGTAGTCGAACCGGATGTCCTACTGGGAGTTGAATATTTCTTCGAATTAAACATAATTCGTAAGAAAAAATTAAATTGCGGACTTTGGCTTGCGGACAGTGCACTTGGCCCGGTAATAGGAGGAAAAGGACAGATTACCAATAGTAAATCTTTTTCTCCTATTGACCGGTCTAATGTAGTAATTACTGAAGAAAACGACTATGGAAATGAAACATTAGAAGATAAAATAGATAAAATGTATTCGCTTGATGGAATTGGCATAGGCGACGCGACCAATCAAAAATTGGACGAAAAAATTAGGAATGAATTTGAAGCTAAATTAACGTTCCAAAATGGACGTTACGAAGCAGGCTGGCTGTGGAAAAACCCGTGCCCAAAATTACCGAGCAATTACCGCATGGCCAAAGCAATGCTTTTAAATCAAATAGAGGAAAAGCAAAAGAAAAATCCTCACCATTTGGCTCTTTATGAGCAGACCTTTGCTGACCAAGTGGAAAAAGGTATTATTGAAGAAATACCTAGAAACCAAGATGATGGTGGACAAATTCACTATCTAACGCATTTCCCGGTTGTAAGAGAAGACAAAACTTTTACCAAATTCCGGATTGTTTTTAATGCAAGCGGAAAAAGCCGGAAGGACAATCCCTCTCTAAATGATTGTCTTCACCAAGGTCCCGTAACAATACAAGACTTGTGCGGGTTACTCATGCGATGTCGTCTGCCCACGTATTTGATAGCTGGCGATTTACAGGCAGCTTTTTTACAAATAAGCTTGCGTCCAGAAGATAGAAATTGCGTTAGATTTTTATGGGTCAAGGACGTTAAAAAACCAGCCTCGTCACAAAATGACGATGATTTGAAAATATTCCGTTACGCCAGAGTAACATTTGGTGTAAATTGTTCTCCCTCCATTTTAGGAATGACCGTAGACTATCATCTGGCAAAATATGATAGCTCAACTGCTAATAAATTAAAAAAGGCAGGCTATGTCGACAACTTCCTAATTGGAGCAGAAGAAAAATCCGAAGTGGAAAAAGATATTTTGGAAGCTCGAAAAATATTTCTAGAAGCCGGATGGAACTTTCGTGAAATTTTTACTAACGCGATCAAACAATTAAATGCCATACCGGTGGATAAGCTTCCAATAGAAGCAAGGACGACTAATTTGCATTCTAGCGCTAAACAAAAAATATTAGGCATAATATGGGATACATTCTATGATGCTCTATCTTTAAAACTCCCTATACCAAAAATGACTGAAGAAAAGCAATGGACGAAAAGGAAAGTCCTAGCAACTATAGCTGAATGTTTTGACCCTTGCGGCCTCATTTCGCCTGCTCTCCTAAAAGGGAAATGGCTATTGCAAAAGTTATGGGAAGCAAAACTTCCTTGGGACAATGATTTACCCGAGGATTTAAAAATTGAATGGGAAGAAATTGCGACCGAATATTTGAACTGTAGCATAATTAAAATCCCTAGAAGAGTGATTCCATGGAAATTAACTAAAGTAACAAATTTCCAATTATGCGCATTCTCAGATGCTTCAGACAAGGCGTTAGGATTTACGATTTATCTCCGCTCTCAAAAAGATGCGGAAATAGAATCGACTCTAATTTTTGCTAAAAGCCGAGTAAAGCCTAAAGCGCAAATTGGCAAATGCGAAGCAAAATTGACTATTCCCAGAATGGAACTCCATGCAGCCTTAATAGCTACTAAAGCTTTGGAATATGTCGAAAATATGCTCGATATAAAAATTAATAAAAAGACGCTATGGACTGACTCTCAAATAGTCATCCATTGGCTAAAGAGCACATCGGAGCAAGAACCATTTATTGAAAGACGTTTAAGGCCTATTCGGAAAAATAGTGTCAAATACATCCGAACCGACGATAATCCGGCGGATATGACTAGTAGGGGGATTACTCCAGGCGAATTGGCCAACAACGTTCTATGGTTTAAAGGCCCTGAATTCCTTCATGAAGAAGAAGCAAATTGGCCCAAAACGGAGATCGAATATGTGCCAGGGGAGAGGATAGAAAAATTTAATCCTCAACCTTTCCACGAAATGTGTCTTTCGTCAATAGAAAAAGCCCCATTAATAGAGCACAATCGATTTTCTAAAATAAATAAATTAAAAACAACATTAATTTTTGTCTTCAGAGCAATAAAACAAATTTTCCTGGAAAAAGAAATAAATATTAAAAATGAATTCTTGGTAAAATTAAAAGAAACTATGGCCAATTCCCCAGCAATAATCAAACCAGAAGAGAAGAAATTGGCCGAAATATTTTTATTAAAAGAAGCTCAAAATCTACACCCTCCTTCGGAAGATACAAAACAAAATTTATTATTATTTAAAGATTCAGAAAATTTATGGAGAAGTAAAGGAAGAATTGAATTAGGCAATCTTGAGGAGGAAACAAAATTTCCTATATGGTTGCCTAAGAATGCCATATTAACTGAATTAATAGTAATGGAAGTCCATGAAAAAATGGCTCATGCAGGAACCAACACGATATTGGCCTGCTTAAGATTAAAATATTGGATATCTCGGAAAAAAGTCCAGGATGTCACCAAAAAGTGTCAAATATGTAAGAAATTCTGGATAAAGCCCTACAAACAACCAGCATTTCCAACACTGCCTGCGGTTAGAGTTAACCAATTTCGACCCTTTATGCACACGGCGGTTGATTATTTTGGACCTCTAATTGTGAAACAAACAAGTGGTGAAAAAATAAAAAGGTGGATTGCCGTTTATACATGTACAAGCACTAGAGCCATCCACCTAGAGATTGCTGAAGACCTGTCCGCTCATGCCTTTTTACAAACTTTCAGAAGATTTATGGCTCAAAGAAAAAAGCCAGTTCTGATGATTTCCGATAACGGCACAAATTTTATAGCCGCGGAAAAAACTCTACAATTAATTTGGAAGGAAATTAAAATTCAAAAATTTTCTTCTGATCACGAAATTAAATGGATTTTCGTGACTGAAAGAGCTCCATGGAAAAATGGACTCGTAGAAAGGATGGTAGGACTGGTAAAATATTCTTTAAAAAGAACAGTTGGAAAAAGACTGTTAGAAGAGGAAGAATTTCGCACATTGATAAGCGAAGTACAAAATGTGGTAAATTCCAGGCCACTCAATTTTATTCCGGACTCGGAGCACATAATTCCCCTCCGACCAGTGGATTTTCTAATTCCATATGAAGAAGGTAATTCTGAATTTCCTCATTTGCCAAAAGCAGATTGGGAGGACCCAGATTATCGACCTCAAAAAATGACTAATAAAGAAGAATTAGTCGAGGAAATAAGGAAAGCGTCCGACAGAATAAATAAATTCTGGGAAATTTGGACAGCCGAATATTTGCTGGCACTGAGAGAGAGAAAAAACAATATCAAAAAGTGCCCCTCCGTAGAAAATCCCCCGAAGGCGGGAGATATTGTAATCATCCGAGATGATGAAACAAAAAATAGAGGTGTTTGGAAACTAGGAATAATTGAAAAGTTACTGCCTGGCGAGCGCACTGCGGTAGTAAAAACTAGTAGAGGAACGACACGCCGCGCAGTTAACGATCTTTTTCCCTTTGAAGTTGACGAAAATGAAAAAATACTCCCCGAAAAATCTGAGGAAAATAAGAATGAAAATAAAAATAATACCTTAAAATTGAAAAACAAAAATAGGAAAATTACTAATAAAGAAATTTGTCAATGTAATTTAATAATTTTCAGAGAGATGGACGACGAAAACGAAATCTCTTTGGATTATGAAGAAGACAAACAAAAGGAGCCGACGAAGGAAAATAGTGGGCCACCAACAAAACAGGCTAAATCGTTCGATGATCGTCTCAGCGCATTTGTGAAGAAGATACAGAAACAAAAAGAACCGGAAAAATTGGTTCGTAAACAGCCAGGACAGAGTACATCTCGCTTGGAGAAATTCCAGCAACAAAATTGCTCGGAATCGAAAGAGGAAGTAAAAAAGGTTGAACTGAAAATAAAAGAAGAGCCATTAAGAGAGGTTAAAAATGGAAGAATTCTTTTACACCATGAGTGGTCAATAATAAATGGATGTTTACCCGGTTCGGATAAACACAAAAGATGTTCTCAATTAACTCTGGGAAACATAATAGAAGTTGCTAGAACAGATTCAGAAGAATTGAAACAAGATTATCCGTACGTTTGGAATAAACCGGTCCAATCTTTAATCCAACTACTGCTCTGCTTCTGGACTATAGTAAAAATGAAGAAGGATTGGTGGAGATTAAAAAGTGAAAAAACAACATCGTACGAAGCGGGTTTTCAATTCATGAACCAAATTCTTGAAGCCAGAAAACCCGCCCAAATCATTTCGATAATTGAAAGTCGTTCATGCCCCGTCGGAAATTTCAATGTTGGTTGGCGACCAAGAGATTTAGCGAAGGCATTGGCTCTATGGAAAGCAGGTTGTGAGTGGGCTGAAGAAGCCTTTTCAACAAAGCCCTGGCTTCCCGTTAGTATAAGAGGACAAGAAAATCTAACGAAAGAAGAAGCCCATGACTTATTCTTACACATAGCGGAAAATGCTGAAAAGGCACTCACCTTTATGAGACTTAATGAATTTTATCCCCGGGCATCGCCGATTTATGAGGAAGTCATTATAATAGGGGATAGCAATGCAAAATTATTGGCCGAACAATTTCCAAAAAGCTACTGTGCAGCACCTATTCCTGCAAATGAATTAAAATATTTGTTTAACGACTATATTCCTCTAACTCCCGCTCCCCATTTCACAGCAATCTTGTGGATAGGTGGCGATATAATTGATGAAGGAGGTCATCCCGCTGCTCTTAAAACTTGCATGGAGACTCTCTGAAAAAAATTGGAATGTTTTTGTGGGACAACATATATCTTGCCTCCGCCTTTCAAACCGAAAGAAGAAGATTATTGGCAATGGCAAAAATAGTCAATAATCTAAAAGAAGAAAGGAAAGAAAAAAGAGGTCTGAAATATCTCCCAATAAATACGAGCAGCAGTGAAGCATTAAAATTGGGATTAATTAATGAAGAAGGAATTGTAACATCAAAAGGTGTTGCAGAAGTTGCGACAAAATTAAAATTAGTAGACCCACAACTAGACAAACAAAATGAAAATCCAATGATAAGAGAAGAATCTGATTCAGATATAAATGAAGAAAAGGGTTCTAATAAAAATAATTACAGAAGAACCATTTATGTGCGCCGGCCGCCAAATACCCAAAGAGGAAGGCGCCCAAATTTTAGAGGACAAAGGCAACCTCGCGACTTGAGCCATATTCGTGACAGAAGATCGAATATAATCAATCGATTGTCGTTCGTCTCTATGAATCTGGCATTGATAATGGGACTGGCGATTCTAACCCTTCTGCCTGTGAGCGAAACAGGTGAGGAGCCAATGATCTGCCCGCATGGGATTACCAGTAAAATTTATCGTATAGGTCATCCCACGGCACATTGTGACGAATTGTTTGTGAGAGAACGTCAAATGATTAAAGATGTCCGAATTTCTGTTTACAGGCCAAATGACGTCACTCAAGAAGTTCTGGGATTTCATTGCCTAAAGGTAATCGAAAAAATGACTTACTATTTGAATTGGTTAGGTTACAAAATAATCTCTCCTATTCAGAGAATGGAAATTGGAGTGACGAGAGAAGAATGCCTGAAAATGATTCACTTGGAAAAATGTTTTACTGGTACTGAGCAAAAGATGGAAGGACCGGATTCCTCAAAAAGGACATCCAACCTGCTCAACCCAGAATTCTCGTATTTCTCGGGCGGAAAAGAAGCCACCGTAATAAATTGTTTTTTAACTAAACTCCATATTTATTTTTCCCCTAATCAGGAAACCATGGAATCGCCTTTACTTGATTTGGGACACTGCCGTTTAAAAGATAAGGCATGTCTGTTGGAGGATCAATCTATGCTCATATGGAACTCCCCTGCCGATGAGCAGCTGTGCAATTACGTGAAGATGCAAAAATTCGAAGGATCGATGTACGACAATTGGTTTATGTCAAACGACCAAACCTTTTCATTAAGCATCACTAACCCCCAAAATTTTAGGGACTGTGGCAAAGAAATGGTCAAAACGGATCAACTATATGCTCTCACGATGGGAGAGTATCAGAAATACTTCGAAATGGCCAAAAGCCAACCGAGGCGTTCAATTAATGGTAATAAAGAAAATTTAGAAAATTATTTAGATGGATCCGTTCATGTTTCTCAATTTTCAGCAGGAGAGACAGCCCAGAGACTGACTAATGAAATTCAATTGAAGAGGGCCTACAATCACCTTGCCAAAGTAATGTGTCAACAACAGTCGGAACTGAGCTTTCTTACTTCCTTGGATGCCACTATGATTGCCCGTCAACGGTTATCTGATCCTTATGTTGAAGCTTCCTGGATTGCCTATAGCAAAGACCAGGTATGGATAGAAGTTTGGTCTTGTTATCCTCTAAATTGGATGAACATTACAATTAGGCCCATCGAAAAGGAATGTTCAAAAAACATTCCATTAAATGTCTCTATAGAAGAGGGAAAAAGCCTAGCCATGTTTTTAGATCCCTTAAAGCTTATAATCCAAGAAACTTCAGACAAGGGACCGTGTGTTAAATATAGGAAGCAGAAAATAAAAATAAGAGAGGCCATCTACGAAGTGGATCAAAAAACAGGGAAGTTAACCAAAATTGATGAAAAAAGAATAGCAAATGCCCCAAAAGGGTTGATTTGGATTGAGAAACCACCCCAACTAGATGCAAAAACCTTCAGGGGGCATATCCTTACCAAAATTAAGGACCCGAAAAGGTTAATGATGGAAGCCTTCAAGGAGTTCCAATTAGGCAGGGAAGGCGGAAAAGTCCATACCAAAGGAGAGAATGAATTCGGTGCACAAATGGCTAACTCCTCTAATCTTTCCTTCTGGCCCTTATTAGATATTTGGGAGATGATTAAACAAAAGATGATTCTGACCGTTTGCCTCCTCGGGACCCTCATATGGACCTTAAAATTGACTTATTATATATACATACTCTGGCTAGATTACAACTCGGGTCAGCTCTTGGAAAAATGGAAAAACTGGGGAAGACCTAAGAATAACGTGGTTCAAAAAACCCGCAAAAATGAGTTACTAATTAAGGTAGAACCCCAGCAGATGTTCGAAGAGGTGCTCGTCGACAAACAATCTTTTCGAGGCGGGAGTGTTTCATCCGGTGATTCAATTTCCGGATAAAAGAAGAAGAAAAGGAACACATAATGTTAAAGATGGACAAAAAAGATAAAAAAAGCTATTAATTTTATTTTTTATATTTTTTAGTGTAAAGTCCATTTTTTCTTATTTATTTATCCCCACTTTTAAGCATCTACATAAAATTATTTCCTTTTCTTTTGTAAAGTCTTTTCCATTGGCTTCGCTTGCCATACACACACAAATCACTAATAAAATACTCTGCCCCCTTTCTACTAATATTTAAACTGAATATCCATCCACCTTTTCGTTCGTTCGTTGTATTCATTTACATTTTTTATTCTTCTTCAATCTACACCTTTTTTCTTTGGAAATAAAATTGTTTTTAAATAAAATTTCTTTAATCAATTGGTAAGAAATTAGAAAATTTTAAATATATTCACAAAGGAAGTGAATATAAGAGTTGCAAATTAGAGAGTTTGCAACAAAATTTTTGTACATTTGATTGGCATTTTGTCAATCCGAACCCTGCTTAAAGGGCTTTCTGGTAAAAATTTCCATCCAACCATATTTCAATTTTTCTATTTACGAGTTTAAAAAAATTTTCGAGAAATCTTTTGAATATTTTCAGAAAAAAATATTTTTTAAATATTTTAAAAATTTTTCTGAAAAATAAATGCCTAGCTAATTGGGTTAACAAAGGCTTAATGTTAATTAATAAAGTAATGAAAAAATCAGAATTTAAAAAAACCAGTTTGACTTTTACTTGAAAAAAACGATTATAAAATGTTGCCCAATGTCAAAGTAAAAAAGTAATTTTAAAATAAAAACACATTTTGCTGTTTGATATGAAAAGCAAGATCCCGGGGTGGAGGTTTTGAGTAAATTTAAATATTTGATAGTGATGCTCGGGAGAAGAAAAAAACCCGGGAATCGAGAAACGGGAGTCGGGTCGGGAAATGACCTCGGGAGTCGGGATCGGGAGTCGGGAATTTTGAATGAAAAATTTTGGAAGCCATTTTGACCTGAAGCCATGTTGACCTGTTAAACGCGATGTTGAGTCAATTGGAGTCACTCAAATCTATTGATATCTCTCTTTATCATTCTAAATCCTTCGTTATCTTATCAAATTCACCATAATCCTACTCCACTGAAATTCCACTTAAACCTTTCCAACCCCTCGATTTCACAGATTTCTTAACAGATGCTTCCAATTTTTGCGCCGCAAGCAAAAATTTTGAGAATTTTGGAAGGCCAAAGAGCCAGATTTCTTCATTGTTTGCGCCGCAGGCGAAAAATAAAAATATAATTTTATCAAAAAAGCCATTCTCAGGGGTGTAAAATTTTCCCGACTTACTTGGGAATTGATACCGGGAGTCGGGATCGGGAGGCCAGAAACTCGGGAAATTTTCCCGAGTCGGGAGTCGGGATACCCGAGCATCACTAATATTTTAGAGAGAGTTGTAATGGGTAAATGGGTGTATGTTACAAAGACACCAATCCAAAAAGGGGGGGGGTGAGGGTTGCAGTAAATACTTTAAATAAATAATCAATCCAAATCACTCTTTGATCAGTCAATCTTGAATTCCTTTCTTCGTTCAATCATCAGAAATTTCAGTTGCTGGGTGGCTACTGAGGTGGCTGTTGACGCTTAAAATAGATTTTAAAATTTGATAACTAATTCCATATTTGAATTAGAGCGCGGGAATGTTACACTTAGTTTTTTTTCAAAATATTGTTAATAATGCAAAATATGCACTATAATATGCATGAAAAATACAAAATAGGTATGCACAAAAATATTCTTATTATTAATTTTTACTTTGTTGGATATATGAGATGGAACATATTATGTATGGGTTTTTTTGAAATTCGAACTTTTGGAGGTTGGAAATTTTGAGATGGCCGTTTGCGAATTAATTAATGAAATCTTAACAGAAATTTACTCCATTTGGCAGGACAAAGGATTTGGGCCCCATCTAGAGTTTTCAAAACAAGCGAAAGCTTGTTTTGAATGCCAAGTCATCATGTCAAGTCCGATAAAAAATATGCATTTGCATAAAAATCTGCTCTCCAGTTATAAGAATATTTTCTTACAAATTGAAAGTTAAGCTTTTGTCATTATAACATTCCCTTTTTGTTCAACTTGTTAATAATTAATGATCTAGACTCGGTTTTTCATTTAATTTAAATTATTTTTAAATATACCAGCAGGATCTGTATGGCATTTGCAATATGAGTTCCAATTCTATCAAGCTAGTGATAAATTCAATTTATTTGGAATAATTTATGATAAATATTTTTATTCCCGAGTTATTTATTGAAAATTATATCTGTTTCAACCTCGAATATTTAAACGGGGACCTTCCTAATCGTATTAAGAGAGGTGAATGTCTCTGAGATTATCTCTTAGAGAGTAGATCAGGGCCGAACGTTATTGCGGAATGCAGTGATTGGTGGAACTTAGATAATTTCAGTAAAGGGGATGCAAGACGATTCTTGCAAACACAGACCTTTGATTTTGACGTTCAGATAAAGAAAATAAGGATTTTTTATATTACTGTTCCAGACTAATGTTCAGCAAATAGAATTTTACCGAGAGTACCGACTAGAGATCGGAATTTTGTTCCGTACCGTATTCCGTACCGTAATACCGAAAAATACCGATACCGAAAAATACCGATGAAATTCAAAATATTGCCGTACCGTATTCCGTACCGTATTTTCAAAAAAATTTTTCCGTACCGTATTCCGTACCGTACTACCGATACGGAATACCGATAATACAGCCGTAGTACGGTACGGTCCGATCTCTAGTACCGACGGTACCGGGAGTAACGAAAAATCATTATGAATTGCCTATGAAAAAATGCATAATGTGTTAAGACAAATATCTTGACTCTCCGGTTTTGAAAATAAGTGTTCTATTATTAAGCCGTCAGAATCCCCCTAACAATTACACATTCTACTTGAATAACTATAATTTATATATAATTTTAATAAATTTACTCCTTGTTCGGTCGCATCATTATCCATTTTTGTACCTTCAACAGCTTGGCGTACAGTTCGATATTGATGGTATAGCGTATAAGCTGGTCCTATCTATAAATTATTTTTTGTTGAATTTTAATTTAAACTGGATAGATAGGATCTATATCTATAAATTATATCTTGACTTAAGAAGATTTTAGTGTTTTTAAATTAATTCAGAAAATTCTTAAGAAAATATATAGAATTGAAGAATATCTCAGGATGGTACTTATTTACTTTGTATCCGCTGGAAGAAATTAATTTATTTTTTGTAAAAATGGTCAGTGGAAAAGTTTAACAAATTTGCTTGTGGTCACCTTCATTCACTCACTTTTCCTTCAATTCAGGCAATTTTTTTGTTTTCGATTGCCTGTCTCACAAATTTTGCCCTTGTTTTGTAAATGAATGAATAAATCGATGTTCATTTTTTATATTTAAAGATGGTCACAAATGAAAAGTGAAATTATTGAAAGAAAAGTGAGTGAATGAAGGTGACCACAAGCAAATTTGTTAAACTTTTCCACTGACCATTTTTACAAAAAATAAATTAATTTCTTCCAGCGGATACAAAGTAAATAAGTACCCTCAGGATTTCAGAATATGGGCTGTACTTTAGTATAGGTCCACCGAGATCGGAACTCATAATATATACCATTCGATTCGTCTCGCCGAGCTGAGTTCAAATATGCAAGAATTTTCTGCGGGACGCGAAAACTCGCAAAGATACAGGCGATTGAAAATCGAAAAATCATAGGGGGGACCAAGCTCGATTTTGGGGTAAAAAATTCGAATATGCAAATTATACCTCATTTGAAAGAGCTCGTCGAGCTGAGTCGAATGATACCAAAATCAACGAAATCCGACTTGATTGGACAAAGTTATGCTTTTTTTTAGCTCCTTACCTATGGCATCCAGGGCTGTGCGTCATGGCGTTTGGCGTTTTGCGTTTTGGCGTTAATTTTGGCCGATTTTTGGCGTTTTGCGTTTGGCGTGATTTTCCGATTTTGGCGCGCCAAACGCCAAAAATATACACCCCTAATGATGGAATTATTTTAAATAAATGGAGAAAGGGATGATCGAAAAAGGAAATTTTTCTGCGTACAGTCAAGCAAAATTTTTTAAATTTTCGCCTGCGGCGCATAAAAAATGAAGAAATCTACTGCTTGGACTTCCAAAATTTTCAAAATTTTCGCCTGCGGCGCTTAAAGGAGGATCTTTAACTAATAGATGGTAGAAAAAACTTTAGTCCCGTCAATCGGTTACTCTCTTCATGACCTCTGTTATACTCATTACTCCCTTTATCCCTTCATATCCACCTTAATCTCAAGGAGTTCTATGAATTTTTTATTTTTTTTTAATTTTTTAAAGGATGAATTTCGGCATCTTTGCCTCCAAAATTCTCAAAAATTTCGCTCCGGCGGTAAAAAAGGATGAATTATGGCTTCTGGGAATCTTGAAAATTCAAAAAATTTCGCCTGCGGCGCTAAAATGAGACGAACAGTGGTTTTTAAGTCTTTATAGACTCTAAAAATTTTGGCGTTTGGCGTTTGGCGTCTTGGCGTTAATTTTGGCCGATTTTTGGCGTTTGGCGTGTTTTTAAAATTTAAAAAATTGGCGTTTGGCGTTTGGCGCGCCACGCGAAAATTTTGGCGCACAGCCCTGATGGCATCTGTGGAGATTTTTGCTGCTACGGAGGCCCCAATTACGTCCAGAGCAAGGTAGATAGGAATAGGCTCATGTTACGAGCCCAGACCCAGCGCCCGTAGACTCCCCGCGAGGCGCGTGCCGCAAAACCCCGCGCGAAGCGCGGGGTTTTGCACAAGCGCCTCGCCGACGCTCCATAGGTTTAGGTATTTTGTTTTTTGTTCATAACTTTGTCTAATCTTGTTCAATCACGGGGATTTTGGTGTCATTCAACTCAGCTCGTCGAGCTCTTTCGAATAAGTTATAATTTGTATAAAAAATTTTTTATTCCAAAAATCGCCCCTTTGGATCTTCGGTTTTTAGGGGCCTATATCTCGGTCCTATCAATTCGGATTTCGTTGATTTTGGTGTCATTCGACTCAGCTCGACGAGCTCTTTCGAATGAGGTATAATTTGCATATTCGAATTTTTTACCCCAAAATCGAGCTTGGTCTCCCCTATGGTTTTCGATTTTCAATCGCCTGTATCTTTGCGAGTTTTCGCGTCCCGCAGAAAATTCTTGCATATTTGAACTCAGCTCGGCGAGACGAATCGAATGGTATATACTATGAGTTCCGATCTCGGTGGACCTATACTAAAGCGACTCCAGAATATGTGCTATATAACAAATTTGACCGGATAAATTTAGAAACTAATTTATAATGAAAATTTAAACCAGATTTTGACGATCTTGAGGTGTTTGAGCCGCTCGCATATGAGTGTTAAAATTTCGACATTCATGTATAAGATTAACCATCTAAATATAGATTATCACTTTAGCCTAAATTATTTTTAAAAATATAACCTGTTCCAGGATTTGTTTTGTATTTTTAAGCGAATTTCCAATTTCCTCAAGCTATTAATAATAACTTGGACAATGCGTCAGTGATATGCATCATCTGACTATCTGTTACTATTCGGGCTATGAGTCCGATACAAAGAAATTAGGAGTAATTATGAAAGGATTACTGTAACGTTATCGAGGGGGGGGGAATAATTGGGAAATATTGGGATTTGAGAGGATTAGGAGTGATTAAGTGGGTTTGGGGACTAATGTAAGGAAGAGAAAGAAAGATCCAGCTGGCTAGCATTTAAAACGCTCACTAGGCGGGGTATTAAGATCTATTCAAAGAGAAGGTGAAAGCAGCGTCCCGGTAGCTCAGTTGGTAAATCAACTGTACGTGGTGAGCGAACAGGAGGTCGTAGCAATAACTGTCAGGAGGTCTCGATATCCTTCCAAATACTAATCCTCTATATTGTTAAACCCTGCCCGGGATTAAACTTTTACCTCGCTCTTACTCTAAGGATAAGAAGGATTTAGTTGAGAGAGGCACTAACATATAAATACCCGATATCACTTCTTATTACTCGATATCATTCCAAATCCGTAGATAATACTTTTAATCCATACTAATCTGCTATATCGTTAAACTCAATATTCTTTTAAATCGCCGATTTCTTCAATAACGCTCTTGATCCCCAAATCCATTGATAACGTTTTTAATCACTAACCCCTCGATAACGTTACAGAAATCCCCTCATTATTACTCCTAATCTCTTTGTATCGACTCAATGCCTGAATAGTAAAAGTAAGTAAATGATGCATTTCAATGACGCATTGTCCAAGAGTATTAAAATGATTAAAATGGATATCAGGGGATTTGTATATCTATGGAATTGATAGGAAAATGTGGATATGAAAACGTGTTTGATAGGAAGAACTAAGAAGTTAAGCAAATGATAATCATTCAAAATATAATATTTAAATTTTAAATTTTCGCTATTTCGAGACCTTTTATCCCATTTTTGGTCATTCTGAATTGTTTATGAACAGAGTTATCCAAAACATGCAAAATTGCGGGTTACTGTCCCATGTCTACTTCATGTTATGAGGAATAACAACACGAGGAAAATAGAAGAGGAAGAAGATAAATTCAGGAGAGAAGGGCTTAATAAAGGATAGGAACAACTTGAGAAATAAAGGATAGGAACTTAATAAAGGATAGGAACCAATTTTGCACAGCTTATGAAGAAATCCAGAATGAGTCCAAACCAGTAATTATGCCGTCCTGATTTTGTAAATCCTGACCAGGTGGGGATTCAGTTAAACACGGGAAAGGTAAATAACCAATATATATTGTAACTATTACGAAATTTATTTGGTATTCTACGTCCACAACATTCTGCATTCGTACAAGTTCAGCAGCTTGACGTTGTACTAGATAACGATTGTAAAGAGTTTCAGCTTCCTCAATCTATAAGTTATTTGTATTTAATTTAATTTTTATTGACTATCAAAATTTTTGATTGTATTTAATATAATTAGGAAAAAAATGTAGTCCGACAAGTTTCATAGTAAATAACATTCGCCTATTCTGGTATACAGGTCACACATAAGTAAATGTGTTTAACCGGTTTTAACTCGTCTCAAATATGGCTACCGTACTCATCGGAGTTGAACCCGATCGGTTACTGCTTTTAGTATTTTTGAGGTAAAGGTCTGTTCTTAATAAGCTAAAAGTTTGAAGTCGCTCCGATTCTTATTCGTTCGGGAATAAGAGAAAATCCCACATGAGGAGGTGCGAACATTTGTCAAAAAATTTTTTCGCGCGACTTCTACTCTGTATCCAAACAAGGGGCGGGAACTTCGAAAATTCTTAATTATATTTGTTCCTTAATTACTCTATCATGTAAATTTTATTTTTCGCAATAACTTTAATTTGAAAAAAGTTATGCCATAAATAGTTGTCCTAAACATTTCTTGTCACCCTGTATTTTCAATTTACTTTAAATACCGTACATATTCTATAAAGCTCAGGGCTTATATTTTTCAATGGGACTTTCGGATGGGCTTATATTAGAATGGACTTCCAATAGAGGTGGGCTTATATTAGAATATTATAATTATAACAAAATTGAAAATTTTGCACACATGTCCACTAAATTACTCCATCAAAATTCAAAATTCGACCCTTTAAATATTAATTATAATGATGAATCTAACCAGATTTTGATAATTTCGAAATTGGGCCGTCTGTAATCGTTCGTTAAAATTTGAAAATCTATTGTGAGTATATCAAGAGTGCTTTCTCCCTAGAAATTTATTTGAAATTTTTTAAATATAAAGGTTGGCGTGGAACCTGTGGTCGAGGGTGTCTATTCCTAGCACTGGAACTGGACACAATATCGCATTCATAAATAATCACCAACAGAACGGAAGCAATAAAAATTTTTTTACCAATCAAACACATGTTTGATTTTCAAATAGAAAAAAATCTTTTTTTTAATAATCTGAAAATATTTTAAGTAAAGTAGCACACGTAGGAGCAGGATAGAGTAGTTTAAGTAGATTAGCACTCGTAGGAGCAGGGTAGAGTATGAGGGTTCCGTGACTTATGCGCCGAGAAAATTTGCGCCGCGACTTATGCGCTGAGCGACTTTTGCGCCGGACGACTTTTGCGCCGCGACTATCATTAATAATAATGAAAAACTATAGCCGGACCTCACTATAGAAGATGTAGGACAGTTGGAGATATTCGGATATCAAGATCCGGATCCTATATCCGACCTAAAATTCTAGGATATCCTGCCTTTTTCAGATCCGGATATCTGGACCCGACAACCCTACACTATAGTGCACCCTCTTCTGTCATAAAATCATGCCTGAATAGCGGTAGAAGACCAAATATCCTGATTTGAAAAAGTCAAGTTCTTTGAAGATAACCCCTCTAGGGGTCGGTGAATTTTTCAACCTTCCTCTAGGGAAGGTTGAATTCTAGGGAAGGTCGATTTATTAGAGGGGGCTATTGTACTATTGTACTTCCCGAAATATTGTACTTCCTGAAATTCTTTCAGCTCCTGGATACCATTTTTTAAGGAGTACACTATAATTAGGCCGACTGTAGATATTTTTTTTAATTATGGCGGCGCAAATGTCGCGGCGCATAAGTCGTCCGGCGCAAAAGTCGCGGCGCACAAGTCGCCCGGCGCATTAGTCGCGGCGCAAAAGTCGCCCGGCGCATAAGTCGCGGCGCAAAAGTCGCGGCGCAAATGTTCTCGGCGCAAAAGTCGTGATATCGAGTAGGAGCAGGGTAGAGCAGTTTATGCAGAGTAGTACCCGTAGGAGTAGGATAAGTAGGAGCAGGGTAGAGTAGTTTATGCAGAGTATGTACTCGTAAGATCATGATAGATAGGAGCAGGGTAAAGTAGTTTATGCAGAGTAGTACCCGTAAGAGTAGGATAGAGTAGGTGCAGGGTAGAGTAGTTTATGCAGAGTAGTACCCGTAGGAGTAGGATAGAGTAGGAGCAGGGTAGAGCAGTTTATGCAGAGTAGTACCAAGGAGTAGGATAGAATAGGAGCAGGGTAGAGTAGTTTATGCAGAGTAGTACCCGTAGGAGCATGATAGAGTAGGTGCAGGGTTGAGTAGTTTATGCAGAGTAGTACCAGTAGGAGTAGGACAGAGTAGGAGCAGGGTAGAGCAGTTTATGCAGAGTAGTACCCGTAGGAGTAGGATAAGTAGGAGTAGGGTAGAGTAGTTTATGCAGAGTATGTACTCGTAGGAGCATGATAGAGTAGGAGCAGGGTAAACTAGTTTATGCAGAGTATGTACTCGTAGGAGCATGATAGAGTAGTAGCAGGGTAAAGTAGTTTATGCAGAGTAGTACCCGTAGGAGTAGGATAGAGTAGGAGCAGGGTAGAGTAGTTTATGCAGATTATGTACCCGTAGGAGCATGATAGAGTAGGAGCAGGGTAGAGTAGTTTATGCAGAGTAGTAGCCGTAGGAGTAGGATAGATTACGATTGTTTATCTAAAAGGAATTTTTTCTAATAAATGAGATTTCTACTCAATATCAATGGAAATGCCCATGAAATTTTTGCAAAATTTTTCAAGCATTTCTAATATGAAAAACAAAATTTTTAAAAAGTGTTCATATAATTTCTTAACACCCATTTTTATGAAAAATTGAAATTAAAAATTTTCTCGGCTAAATAAACTTAAGATATTATGGATATATTGTATAAATTACATTTAATAACTATTGTAAAAATTAAAACTCGATAAACTTCCAGAAACTCAGAGAAACAAGAAAAAAATGGGTGTTCATATAATTTATTAACACACCATAGAGGTAATAATTAGTTAAAAAAAATTTCTAAATGCTTATTGCCATGAGAGCGACTTTTATGGAGAGGATTTGGGCATCGGAGAATATTACACGCCTATAATGCGACTGCCCAAGTACAACTACAGACTACCTACCGCCTTGCTATGTACTCACACGTCTATCATTTATAAGTATACGTCGACTTAGAGGATAAAAAATCACGAGAATGCCAACATTCATAAAAAAAGTATAACAAAATCTATTATTAGATTTTTTATAACACGCGTACAAATAACACGGGATTTATTAATTTTATTAATTAGAATTTTGCACTTTTGTAGTCAAAAAACATTAATTTGATAAATCGGAAAAGGATTTAATAAAAAAACTTAATGAATTATCATTGGAGTAACCAATCGTTTTTGCTTGGTTCTATCCCGGTCGCCGTGGAAGTGAAGTCTCCGAACAAAGGAAAACCCCTCTGACGAATGAGGTAAGTTCTTTCTCCTCCCACTTGATTTTTTGACATTTTCGGAAAATTTATGAAAGCTAAAACTAATTGTATATTCTTGACTACCGAACCGCACCTAATTAAAGTTTCCACGTTCTAAACCTCCATAAGAATTATTACCAGAATAGTATACTATACTAGAGGCAGTATACTATACCAACGGTATACTATACTAGTGGCAGTATTATTCCTGATAATACTAATAAATTGTATCCAAAAAATTTTTAAAAATTGTCTACACTAAATTACCCAAAACACTGTATAAAAAATAATTTTCAAGAGTATTTTTGGAACCGGTTTTCAATTTTAAGTTTTATTCAAATACCGGTTTTATTTTGGGGGAATTTTTTAATAATCACTCTTTTTCATAAATTCTTGTTTGAAAATTTCCTAAAAACGGTTAATTTTTGGCAAAAAATTTCAAGAATCCCGATTTATAACCGGTCGTGAACAACTCAGCCCCACTCCGAATTATCTTGGAAAAATGTTTTATAATAGAATCGCATTTACAATCCGTGAAAAAGAATTATTTGATCTATAAAATTAGCAAAAATATATTAAATAATGTAGATGAGAATAAAATCATGATGAAATGAAATGTGCCCCATTACTCTTTTGTCACTTGCAGTTGTTAATAAAAATAGAAAAGTTGATACTATCGCAGTATTGGAACCTATTTTGGGGTTTTGAAACCTAAAATAGGTTGTAACCTATTTTGAAGCTTTTGTGTTTTTTGTCACCTATTTTGGGGTTTTTTCGTGAAAATTCAATTTTTTAACACAAATTTTCAAAATTTTTCGAAAAATCTACAATTTTTTAAAAATTTTTTCAATTTTTCTCATCATCCAAAAATTTTTTCCAATTATTAGAAAAAAATATTTTTTCAAAATTAAAAAAATTTTTCTTAATTAATATTTTTCAGTGAAAATTTTAAAAAATGGGAATTTTTTACAATTTTATTATACTAATAAATTTATGAACGGAAAATAGAAAATATTCAGCATTTTTGCATTTTTTGCCCCATATGTCGAACTTTTTTTTAAGCCTATTTTTCATATTTGTCACCTATTTTGAAATTTTTGTCACCTATTTTAGCATTTTTTACAACCTATTTAGGTAACTATTTTAAGGTTTTTACAACCTAAAAATCCTGTCCCTACTGATAATACTAATAAATTGTATCCGAAAATTTTTAAAAATTGTCTCACTAAATTACCCAAAAGCACAGTATAAAAAATAATTTTCAAGTGTATTTTTGGAAGCGGTTTTCAATTTTAAGTTTTATTCAAATACCGGTTTTATTTTGGGGGAATTTTTTTAAAAATCACTCTTTTTCATAAATTCTTGTTTGAAAATTTCCATAAAACGGTTAATTTTTGGCAAAAAATTTCATGAATCCCGATTTATAACCGGTCTTGGACAACTCAGCCCCACTCCGAATTATCTTGGAAAAATGTTTTATAATAGAATCGCATTTACAATCCGTGAAAAAGAATTATTTGATCTATAAAATTAGCAAAAATATATTAAATAATGTAGATGAGAATAAAAGTCATTATTAAATGAAACGTGCCCCGTCACTCTTTTGTCACTTGCAGTTGTTAATAAAAATAGAAAAGTTGATACTATCGCAGTATAGCCCTATCATCCACAAATGTTTTTCGCACATTTTTCATTAGTTCTCATTCTTCTCTTCTCTCATTAAGATTAGAAAATGTTCAAGGATTAATAATGGGCAGGAATTAATTTTCATTAAATAAGGCAAAATACAAGACAAAAATTTTACTTGTTCCAAGAACAAGTCTATCAACAAAAAGTACTTATAATAAGTTTCTAAAACTTAAATTTTGAGCTTATCTCTTTATTAATTTTTTACAAAAATTTTTTTACTAAATTTTTATACTGAAACTAAAAATAACAAAATAAAATGAATATTTGATAAAAAAATTTTTATCTTTGTTTTTGCTTGCATTTTACTCATAATTTTTTGGAGTTTTTAATTTTTAATTTTTTTTGTCATTTTCTATTTTTTTGTTTTTAGAAATAATTTTTACATTCTTTCGTCTATAAATTTTTGTCAGGTTTGCAATTTCTCCAATCTTTTTGATTTCTCGCTTCATTTCTTAATCATTATCTCAATCTTCATCATTAGAAGGGGGTACATTAAGATCCACTAGAATTAATTATATATTAAAATTATGAAATAAATTTGGTCATTTCATGAATAAAGTGAATCATATTTAAAAATATTTTTGAGGTAAATATTTTTTATGTTCACACCCACGATTATCATAAAGGGGCAAGAGATGGTATTCTTTCCAAACCATCAAAATATCACCTACGCGCTGAAACGGACAGGAAGAAATATGAACTGAATTGAGTGTGCATAAAAATTTCAATTGTCTGGATCAAAAAATATAACGGATAATATTATTTTAATTGTGTTTTATAATTTTTTAGGATTTTGGTATAAAATGCGGATTATTTAGCTCAAAATTGCGTTAATATAAATTTGAGATCGAAGCCTGAGCAATAATTATTTTTCTTAAAAATCTAAATATTATTTATAAATTACATTTTTTTATAGAGTTGCAATTTTTATAGTGCTTTTTTAAAGAAGCTGTATACCCCAACTTTTTTCCGCATCCTTTACATTCGAATTTACCATCCTCAGTTGGTGCAAAATGTTTATAGACTGTAGTAAATTACTTGTTAGTTATGCATTAGTTATTATGAAGTAACGTGTTTATGTCAAGATAGGTTGTAACTTAGCTGTTTTTATGAATTTTAACTTTTTGTCACCTATTTTGTACATTTTTCCATAAAATTTCGATTTTTTAACATATTTTCCAATAGGTTAAAACCTATAGGTTAAAAACCTATTTTCCAATTTGTCACCTACTTTGCCATTTTATACAACCTATTTAGGTAAATATTTTAAGGTTTTTACACTCTAAAAATCCGATTCTAGTCATTACAATTTAAAAACCTTACTTCCGCAATCATTCTCGATATGCTTTTTTAAATCCGACGATCTAAGTGACGACATTACATGTTCGCATTTATTACATTTAACTATATCATTATCAACTGATGTAAAATTATCCTTTGTTACATCGTTGACTATAATATAAAATATTCTTAACTTTAAAATATTGAATAATTTTATTGAATAAATTCGAAAAATATTAATCTATGTATAAATTAAAAGTGAGATATTTGGAGTTTCATCTGATTTTAGTAATTTTTTGTTACGGTTCCTATTTTCTTATAAGACTACGATCAGACACAAACCGAGGAGTTATCTCGACAGACATAATATGCTATACTTTCATTATCAGTGTACATAAGAAAAAATTATATTAATTAATTTTTAAAAATTAAAATATTAGTATATTTTATGTAATTACGTTTCCAACAAGTTTCAAGATGCCTTTTTAAATTAGTAGATATTTCCCGACCGCACGCATTACAAGCAACTTTACCATTTCCCATTTGAGTAAAATGATTACATGTTAAAGAAGTTCTTCCTGTAATATTTTATAGTTTTTAAGTAAACATATTTCATATTAAAATATTTGAAACTGGATTTTGTAGTTAAAATAATTAGACAAATGCGGTAATTAGACTAATCGTCATATAAACACTCGACTAACAATAATAAAATTGTCGGTCCCTTTGAATTGGATGATATTCCGGATAATCATTAACTGTTATAGTATATATAGCTAAAAATTTTGATTGATTCGATAAAAAATCTGTCAGAAAGATAACTTTTTGAAAAATAAATTTGTCAATCAATTATTTTACGACTTCAGCTATCTAGGACAATACACAAAGCTACGTTTTCCACCCTCATTTACATAATCAAATTTTAAATATTCATCTTAATTATTCACAGTCCAGCCCTACTTAACTAATGTTCACTACACATTTACTTGGATATTTTTGATTGGAAGCCCAGGAACCGTTCAAAATTAGCAAATAAATCTCATATTAATCAACTAACACACATATGATTCGTCTTACCGTGTTCCTCATGTCCTTGTCCACCCCCGCTGTTCGATCCCCATTTCCCCTTTCCTTTATCCGTATTACCACTGCCCTCCACCAATACAGCGATATTTAGAATTAAGAAACAAATAACAAAATTTGTTAACTTCATCTAAAAATAGTTTATTAAACTATGTATATTTGTTATATTTCAAGAATTTTTGAAAATAAATAAAATTTTAGTAATTTATTTAGAAGTTATATAATTTTCGGGGTATTTCTCAGACATCTTACACCAATGGACTAACAAATAAAATACTCTAAATAAAATTGAGTGTCTATAAATTTGGTAGTGTCTACTGTTCTGTTTAAATAAATCACGAATACCGTAATACCTCTAATTGACTGCCCGGACATTTTATTTTTCAAATTCCTTCCAAAGATTCATTTAGTTAGAGAGAGGCATTCAAATGGAGCGGGGCATTCATT